>JBBMEG010030139.1:0-22552 GCA_037832605.1 Cyclanthera cordifolia
TTCTCATTATCTTCTCCCATTAATTGATATATCTAATATATCAATTAATTATCTATTATATCTATCCACTACATATTTTTTAATTAATACATCTCATATATTAATTGATTCTCTTTTAACTAATTTTCATCTAATAAATATTAATTTATTACTATATTCAATGTATTAGTTAATTCTTCTTAATTAATAAATATTAATTTATTAGTATATCTAATATATTAATATATTAATGTTTAGTTTAGTAAATTAAACTAAAACTCCTTTTAGTTAATATGTTCAACATATTTGATTAATTAGTTTGAACCTTCAAATTAATGAATGTGCTTGCAAGTCAATGAATTAAGATTAAATATCAAGTATGGGAATTGACTTGATCATCATACATTAAGTTACCTACACTATTCCTAACAAAATCTACAAGTCATTTGACATAAACTAATTAAATCTAAAATATAACAAAAATTCATTAGCCAAATCTAATCAAACTAACAAAGAAAACCAACTCATTAATCTAACCTAAATTACAAACTAACAAAAAAAAAAAAACTCCTTAATCTAACATAAATTTAACGATCAACTAACATCAGACCTAAACCTAAATCTAGTATAAATCTAACAATCAACTAACATCAAACCTAAACCTAAATCTAACTTTCAATTAACAAATCTAAGAGAATATAACCACAAATGAAAAATAACCAACTATTATACCTAAACTACAAACTAACAAAAAAAAAAGTCCTTAATCTAACATAAATCTAACAATCAACTAACATCAAACCTAAAACAACATACATTTGGAAAAATCTAAGAGAATATAATATAAACGAAACAAAATAACTAATATACCTAAAGGGAGCATCGACAAAAGAAGGCGACAAGCGACAAGCAACGACAAGCGACAGCGATGAGCGACGAGGAGCTGGCGCAGGGCAGCGAGAGAGTTTGTGGTGGCACTGGCGAACGATATTGAGGGAGATGAGAGAAAATAAAAGAAAATGAGAGAAAGAGAGGAAAAAAAGACAAAATTTGCGAACTGCTTTTACAATTCTCGAGTATAATAGGGCTAAGGCGATGATAACTGAAAGTCGTCGCCTTATCCTTTTATAATAAATATTTTAAAGTGACCATAAGGAAACAGTAGTCCTAAATTGTTCCCATATACTAAAATTCCTTCTTCCCCAATTTTTGGATTTATGGGGAAACTTCATGATCTACATCGTCAATAGATGGCTCATCGTCATGATATGGTACCCTATACTGAAACAGTGAACCATCCTTGCTATATACCCTGACTGAAGTCTATATCAAGGTATAAAGTAACGATGAATGGCTCACTATCACCGTATAGTATCTCGTCTTATACCTTGACTTTTTGAATTATATATTAGGGCATATAGCGATGGTGGATGGCTTATCTTTACCATATGATACCTTATATTACGACAATAATCTACCATCACCATATATATGTTGACTCTTTGAATTTTATATTAGGGTTTATGGCAACGATGGATGGCTAACTGTTGCCATATGGTACCTTATATAGCGACAACAATCTCATGCCGCCATATATCTTCTCTTTTTGAATTCCATATAAGGGCATATGGCGATAGTGGATGGCTCGTCGTTGTCATATGGTACGCGACGGTGGATGGCTTACCATCGCACCTTGATTTTTTGAATTCTATATTACGGCATATGGCGAAGGTAGATGGTTGAACTGTGACCATATGGTATCCTTAATGGCGATGGTAGATGGCTCATCGTGGCCATATGGTATCCTATATGGAGAAGGTAGATGGCTCACCGTGGCTATATGGTAACCTATATGGCGATGGTAATCTATCGTTGCCATATATCTGAACTTTTCAATTTCTATATAAGGGCATATGACGATGGTGGATGGCCTACACCATATGACGACTGTAATTCACTGTTGCCATATATCCTGAATTTTTAAATTATATACCTTCGACCCTGACCCATGCATAGTTTTAATATGGTTACTTTATCTCGACATTTGGGCTCATCGTCGCATAATGATTACCCATATATCACTATATCCTGTCGCCTTAACTTGCATCCCCTTGTTATGTTTTTCTTGCAGTGAACATTATAACAAAACATTGTTTCAAACAAGTAGCATAATAATTCACACTAGTTATTTCTGGGGAAAAACTTACTTCCTTATGGAGACAAATATTTCTTAATTCCTATGAACACTATATGGTTGGAACAAAAATTTATAGCTTTAAATCATCTCCACAGGAGGTGTTTGTTTTCCGCTTTGGGGATTTCGCTCAATTTATTTATTTATTTTTATTTTTATGTTTTTTTAACGTCTGCACTGCTTGTCTAGTGTTAAAGGAAGAGCTCAGACACCACCTGGCACACGTGTTTTTTTTTTTTTTTTTACCTACCTACTTAAATTAAAATTGCACAATGTTTTCTTCATTTTTTTCCTTCTTTTTATTTATTTTCTTATATACACGTTTAAGCATGTATAATATATTTTTTAATCTCCTTATGTTTTAGAAAATTTATTTTTTAATTTATTTTTTTTTGTAATTTTAAATTAAGTGTAATTTAAAAACATATTTTACACATTTAAATTTGTTGATAATTTGATAATCAATTTAATATTTGATGCTAATTTCATAATAAAATTCGTTATTTAAATGAACAAGCCACTATAGAAGATTAAAATTTTTGTTTGGTACTTCATGACAGAGTTACGGGCGCCACGTAACATTTTTTTAAAACATATAGTTCAAAAAAAGTTCATTGTAATTGTTTATCATTTTTTTCTTCTAAATAATTATATTTATTTTTTCTAACTTTTTTCGTTTTGTTATTTTAGTATATATAATTTTTTCCCCTCTTTATTATCATTAATCTTTATTTTGCAAAATAGTTTTTAATCAAAAAAAATCTTTTTTGTAATTTTTAATTAATGATAATTTTATAATACAATTCACATTTTATAAATATGTTTCGTAATATTAAATTAACGTAATTTCATAATCAATTTCGTATTTTTAAACTTTGTTTTTAAATTAAATTTAAACAAATATTTTTATTTTCAATTATCTAAATAAAATTTAAATATTTGTTAATTTATATGGTCAATAATGTTTTATATTTTAATAAAAATCACGAATAAATAAATAAGATACTATTAAAAGAAACTTCCACGTTAATTATATTTTGAAACAATAAAAAATTTATAAAAATATTTTTTTTATTTAAATATATTCATAAATGTTACATTATAAAAAAATCAATAAACACTTTCCACAATTCTCTATAAACACTCTTCGTTCAAACAAAATATTAACAAGGAAAATTTATGTGTATCAACTTTTAGAATGTTCATTATAATTATAACTTTTTTTTTTTTTTTTTTTACTCATTTGTTGCAGGATTTTCATTTATTGTGCCATTTTCCCCCTTTTATCGGCCCCGTTTCTTCATTTTGCCAGTTTATTTCACCTTACGCTGCCTCAAGTCATTCTCTTCTCACTCTAAAAGAACTTCTCTTTTCATCAATGGCTCGCCTTCCGGTCTCGCTTGGATCGAAATACGACGGTGTTCTCCATTTTTTCGCCGAAAAAATCTTGACACTCATTTATTTATTTTCAGATCTACAAAGTTTGAGATTTCTATCTGCAAAATCGAGATCGAATCTGTTCTCACAAAGAGAGGAGCTTTCCTAAAGGTAAAACACTCGTCGTTTTCCATCACCAGGTGCCACGCGCCGCCGCCGACACAATTAAGTTATGAGCACTGATTCTGAGAAGTCTATCACCGAATTGATTGAAGGTTATACATACTTCGATCTGTTTCATCGATCGACTTCAACCATTGAACTGATAGATTTCAATGAGTTTCATTGTTAGACTTAAATAGTGGACTGATAGACTTAAATATGTTCACTGGTAAACTTAAATGAGTGGACTATTAGACTTCAATCATTAATGAATATAAAAGCTTACCTCTATTGCCTTAAAAAAAATTTCATTCAATGTTTGCCAATCTTCTAAAATAAGAGTTGATGATGGATGATAGAATCGAAATGTTGAATGAGAGAATGGAAACCTATCGAGAGAATCGAACTGATTGAGAGAATACAAACATGTTTGAAGGGAGAAAGTAAAAAAGGCTTTGAAGAGAGAGACAAAAGAGTGATCGAAGTAGAATAGTGAAAATTGGAGAAAGTGAAATCGTGCGTATAAAATGATAGAATATGACTAAAGTGAGTAATAGACAATAATTAAAGTAAGTGATAGACTTTAGAAATTTTGATAGAAATATATGGACAAGCCTCAAATGTTATTTTTTGGTCTTTTTTATTGGGCTATCCAATTTTTCTGATATGTACAAATAATTTTAAAATGTGCTAAACATAGTATTTTTTTTTTTTTTATTATTACACATGCAACACCCCAAAATAAACAATTCATAGAATTTTAAATAAACACCTTATGTAAACCAAAGAAATAAAGAGACACGTTTTTCTCTTATTTCTTGCCATACAAACAGCAACAAGTCAAGGAGACTCTTTCACAATGTCACTATCAACTATTTGTCACCACAAAAACGTAATGAAAAATAATAATAATTGAAGAATTGTGTTGATATATTATTTATTTATATGCGTGGTTAGCAAGAGTCAAATTATTTCAATATCTAACCATTTTTCCTTTTTTCTTGTTTGAACCGCACGTCATCTGTTGCGATTTTATTTTATTTTTAATTGTAAATATGAAGGGGTTTGTTATGACATTGTGTAGCAGTATTTCAAAATAGCATTTATTAAATATTACTAAGGGAATTACACGTTTTATTCCTGCATTTTGTTTTCTTTTTTTCAATCATCTTCCTCAATTCTTTCTTGTTTGTTCGAATCTCGTTCGAGTTTGGGAAAAGAGCAATTTCGATCAAGCTATCGTTGTCTTCGGTGTTCGTTTGGAGGATGAATTAGAGAATGACTTGTGATTTGCGAACCAAGATATTACCAAAGAAGAGCTGATTTCTAGATCGACCATTGCGGATTTGAAAATCGATTGTGGAACATATTGAGATCGACTATTGCGGATTGAAATCGGTCATTGCGGATCAGTCCCCTCGCAAATTGAAGCTCCAAAGCGGCTTCAATGAAATTTTTCCGCCGGAAATCAGTCTGATGAAAGTATGTCCGTAAATAAAAAAGAGAATGAAAAAAAAACTTCAATCAGCTGAAAAATTGAGCTGAAAAATTGACTTCAATCAGCGGACTGATTGACTTCAATAAGCTGAAAAATCAACTTCAATCAGCAAACTGATTGCGGACTGATCGACTTCAATCAGTGTACTGCTAAACTTCAATCAGTATAATGATCGACTTCAATTAGTGTACTGATCAACTTCAATCACCGGGCTAATTGACTTAATTAGCAGAGTGATCGACTTCAATTAGCGGACTTATCGACTTCAATCAGCGGACTTATCGACTTCAATCAGCGAACTTCAGTCTGATCAACTTCAATCAGTGTAATGATCGACTTCAATTAGTGTACTGATCAACTTCAATCACCTGACTGATAGACTAAATTGGCAGACTCATCGACTTCAATCAGCGAAGTTCAATCAGTGAATTGATCAACTTCAATCAGCGGAATTCAATCACTAGACAGATTGACTTCAATCAGTTTTTGGGCTAGGGGCTTTTTGGTCATTTTGATAGGTCTGCCCAAAAAAGTTGCTATATGTCCAAATAGTTTCAAAATGTGCAATACATCAAATATTTATTGTTGTTTTAATATACATGCAGCCAAAAATAAATCCTCATTCTAAATACTATTTTTAAATACTCTTACAAACTATATCCAAACAAGTTTTTTACGGTAATAATGTAAAGACCCGACCCAAACCGTGGGTTCAATCCTACATGAATTTCAACACTTTGATGACATGAGCATGTTCTCAAACCAGAATATTTAATTAAATTCAAAAGCTCTCAAAATCAGTTAAGGGTACTCGAGTAAAATCCAAAACAGTGAAACATCATTTAATACCATAACTAACACATGCCCTAAAAGTTATGCAGAAGGAAACATAAGTGAAATAAAATATAAGAGTGCAGCGGTGCACATGGTCCAATCCAGCTCGATCATCCATCTAGTACAAACCTGTTATACTTGTGGAATTCCACAATGGAAATTGTGAGTTTGTGAAAACTCAGTAAGGATCTCCAACCTGGGATCAGACACTGAGTATATCAAAAAATATGATATCAACAATAATAATAGAGCATCGTTCTCCACAATATATCAATCAAATGGTACATAGACCCAAGCTTCAGTAAATCATACAAATTAATCAAGGTCCACTATGGGACAACGGTGTCAATGCACACACCAAATGCAAGTCTTGCCCCCTATGGGACAACGGTGACAATTGCACGCACCAAAATAATACGATTTCACTGAATTACTCATCAATCAGGTCCCCAATGAGACGACGGTGTAGGTTAGTTTGCTATGGAACATCCCGGCCTATCACACACCTTAAATGTCTTGCAATGAGTTAATAACATCAAATAAAACATCATATCCTATGAACAACACCAAGTATCAATACATCATCACAAAACACACAACCGGATATAATCTACCTGTTCAGTTATATCTAAAAAACATGAGTATGCTTGTCTTCGATATTGTATAACAACATCAAATAAGCATCAACCATAAGCATCAATACATCATCACAATTTCAGATAATTGCATATCCATATGTAATTAAATGTTAAATTTCATCTCTGATAGCCAGTACCAAACCAAACATCACAATTCATACAAGCATCAATCAATTAAGCAATCATCACAAGGCGAGTCCCTCGTAGAAGGAGGCCAAAATCAAGCTCGACCAAGACTGATTCCAACCGCTAGGAGTCGGCCAAGGTGGCCAAGACCCATAAGGGGTCGGTCGAGTCTATGCCCGACTCGCAAGGGGTCATCAAAGAGGTAATGACCCCCCCCCCCCACCCGAGTCGACCGAAGGCAAGTTGGACCACATAGAGTTGGTAAATAAGGCTGGAGCCCCCTTGAGCGACGACCATAGAGGTTAGGATCCCCTAAGGATTGATCGGGTCGAAGTAACACTGAAGGCTGTTGCATGGTCCAAATATTACACTAAGAAGGCAAAGGCTCCCACGAGGGTGCTATTGTCAACCAGATCTACCACAAATGCCTTTGCTTTAGCAATATAATTTGTCAAAATACAACAACTTAAGGTCAAATTTTAAGTGCAAGTATTTACAATGTCTCAATTGTAGTTAAGTTTTAATCTAATAAAAGGTCATTCTTCCACAGAGACTTGTGAAGTATTTATCAATAAACTTGTTAAGAATAGTTTAGGAAAATGTGTTTATAAAAGAATGAATGTAATTTGTGTGAGCAAACAATGATAGAAATGCAAAAAATGAATTTCACAAGAATGAATAATCGGCTATATCATGAATATTGATAACAGATTGCGACAGCATTGAACCTTTATGGAAAAAGCAAATAACAGATTTACTCTTGATTACTGATTCTCTCAAACGTAGAATTTTTCATGCAATATAAGTCAACAACACTAGTATGAATGTTATTTCTAACTTTTCATCAAATGGTAAGAAAAAGATTACCATTCTAATACGAACAAAAAAAAATTATAACCTATAACTCTTCTCTCAAAGCAATCACATATCCAAATCGCAAATGACTTGCTAGGCGAAATGAAATTAAAGATGCTCTAACAATGCATGACTATTCGACATCTTCCGATTCCACACTTTAACAATCTGAAATCATGTAAACCTAATCCTTCTGAATAGATTTAACTCAACATTGTAAAAGAAACGATCGGCATAACAAAAATAATTGAATTCATTGCTGAAACTTAAATAGAATGAGAGAAACAAGATCGACGATAAAAATCAATCGCTAACTAAAATCGTAACTCCAAATCAATCAAGGACAATAACAAAACTCAATCAAAATTCAAATTAACAACTTAGAACAAAACGAAAGTGAATTCAAATGCAAGAATTCATATAAAAATTAAACTATAGTAGGATTGAAATGAAAACACTAAAGAAAAGATAAGATAGAAGAAGCCTAGATCGAAGAACGCTAACTCAGTTATTTCATATCCGAATTCTTCTTTCTTCACTAATCACTATCACTAAGAAAATAGTAAAATGCTCTCTAAAATTTGAATATAAAATTTATCAAATGACAAGGGATATAATCCGGCTCTCCTGAATTGCTTGTGTAATTCAGAATGTATACATAATTCAGTTAAGGCCTGAGATCTACTCAGGAAAACTTGGGATTCACCTCAAACATCAAATTAAGACACGTATTTAATAGAAGCAAGCCCATTTTCCAATGAATCTTTTTTCATCCAAATAGTCCATCAAACGCCATTATGCTTCTGCTAAGCATATTCCAAAACCTCCTTAACTTGAGAATCTCAAAAAGATCTTCTAAGGTAATCATAATTCTGAAAACTAGCCTTTTAACTAATAAACATAATGATTAAGCACACCTTCATGCACATAATATCAAATAATTGCTAAAAAATCATATGTAGCATATGATTTGCCAATTCAAAGTAATGCATTCAAATGACTTGCTTCAGAAATTAAAATCATAAAAATATTCTCAATTTTATCATCATTAACATTGAAAAACTACTAAAAAACTAGCAATTAGCTCTCATATCTGAGAGTTATCAGGTGCTTATGAAGGTTAAGACTGGCCGGGGGTCGACCGAGTTCAAGTAACATCTAAGACTATTTGTAACGGTCAGGAGTTACATCAAGAATTTCGGCCCCCAAAGGGTTAGTGAAAGAGGCCAAGCTCTCGGAGGTTGATCGAAGGGAAGACCGACCCTCGAGAGTCGGCCATGAAAGTTAAGACCACCAAGGGTCGACCAAGTCTATTTAACACTCAAGGTTATTGCACTTCCACGTTGCAACATCTAGATGTTATGCTTAGAATGGGACGACTTCCATAGTGGTGGCCATGGAGGTAATGACCTCCTGTTGGTTGATCGAGTCAAAGTAATATCCAAGATCATTTATAACGCTTAGGAGCTACACCAAGAAGTCCGACCCGCAAGATCTAAAGAGGACATGTCCCTTCAAGGGGTTAGAGGCTAGAACCTCTTAATGGGTGGAAAAAAGGAAAATCTAACATTTGAGGGTTAGTAGAGGAAGCCAATGTTCCTAATTGGTAGGCCTTGAAGGCTAGGACGTTCTAAAGGGTGATCACGTTTCAATCCGACTACTAGAGGTTAACCAAGGTGGTCAGAATCCCTCAGGGGTCGGTAAAACCCAAGTTAGAACCCCTAGAGGCTTGACGAAAGAGGCCAGACTCTTTAGGGGTCGGCCAAAAGGAAGTTCGACCTCTAAGGGGTCGATAAAGCAGGTTAGAATCCCATCCTATGGTCGATTATGGAAGTCAAGACCCTCTAAGGATTGACTTGGTCCGAGTAACACTCAGGGAAGTTACACTCCCAAGTCGTAATGACCAGAGGTTACATCGAGAAGGCCAAAGCTTCCACGTGGGTGGCCATTGATGTTAGGACAGCCCAAGGGTCGACCGAGTCTAAGTAACATCCACGATTGCGTCACCTTCAAGTTGTAAGAGTCAGGAGTTATGGTGGTATTTACTCCTGGCTTAATGGTTGTCGTTACAAATGAATTGCTATTAAGCCACCATTAAGTGGGCTGCAGTAGTTATAACTTTCGCTACTATAAAAGAGTCAAAAGATCTCCCTTTGAATCCAAGCTGAAACAAGTTGAGTTTATCTACTATATTGTAAGAAAATCTTGAGCTGTTAAACTCTCTCAAATGCTTTCCAAATATCTTTTTTATTTTGGTATCAGAGGTCTTCTGGCTCACACCACACCGGTGTGACTAATTTTTTTTGTAGGCATCTCATTTTTGATAAAAATATATTTTCCATTGATTTGGAAAGTACCATTTTCTCGGTATAAACAAATATTGTATTATAAGAAAATACGTGATAATACTCATTATTACAGTGATCACATTTGATAATTTTTCTTGAAGTGGCTATATTTATAATTATGTTCTAGATTTGACTAATTTGGTAAGTTTCTCTTGAATAAAATCCATAGACATAATTGAAGAATTGTCGAATGGTAATATTAAAAGAAAATGGGTGGCAAAATAAGTTAAAAACCAGCCCTAAATTATCGATCAAATATTGAACTACAATCAAACACAATTAGCAATTAGGACTTTCTTTGTAAGCTAAAGATATCTTAGGATTTGGTTTAGGGTGATTTTTCGAGTAATCTAACAAGCAATGCCAAAGAAAGAAAAACAAAGAATGGGAATGATTGTGCGCAAGAATGACTATTGTAAAGAGGTGGTTTTGAGAGATAATCAAGTAAAAGAGCATGTTTTGGTTTTTAATTTATAGTGTTTCTTATTGATATTTAATTATGCATACTAATCTTGATGTTAATGAGAGGAATAGACCACCTAAATTATAAATGTTATGATATTTTCTTATTTTTCCAATATGAAACTGTTGAATGTTTATGAGTTTTTCTTCAAGATTATGTTTCATTTTTTATTTATTGTTTAAGTTTTTTTATTTATGGTTGAAGTTTCATTTTACAAATTTAACTTCATATAAGTTTTTTTATTTTTAAGTTGTTTTAAGTTTTAAATGTTTAAGTTATACATATTAAATAGGTTCCATTTCTTGTACCTATAAAAGATGAACTTTCATGAGAAGTTTGTATCACTAAAAAGTTTTTTTTTTTTTTTTTTTTTTTTTTTTTTTTTTTTTTATAAAAAACATATTCATCTTTTTTCATTGTCTCATTTTCTCTCTTTGTTCAATAAACATTGAGACATTGATTTGATTTTTTCTTCGGCAATATTTCATTTCATATTTCATTTTTCTCCCAGCAGTGGTATCAGAACCTTAGATTTAAGGCCTGTGATTTTATTTGAGAGTGAAATTTTTTTTTTTTATTTGAATATGTCTTCAAACTTTGGTGTCACCTCTCCTCCACATTTTAATGGTGAAAATTACCAATTTTGGTTGTCAAAATGCATCCTATCTCAAGGCACTTGGCCTTTGGGAATCTTTTTCTACTGATGTGAATCCTCAATGTTTAGTTAGATTAGAGTACATGAAGAGGAGAAATTAAAAAAGCCCAAAGTTTTATCTGTGATGCATGCCGCACTATCCGAAATGAAGGACTCGGATACTGTACGGGACTACACAACGAGAGTGATGACCATTGTAAACTAGATAATACTTGGTGGTGAAAATTTTTCAGACCAACGAGTGGTGGAAAAAATAATGGTCAGTGTTCCTTGCAAATTTGAGTCCAAAATCTCTGCTATAGAGGAGTCTTCTGATTTGACTACTCTCACTATAGTTGAGCTAATTAGTAAATTGCAAGCCTAGAAGCAAAGGGATATAATTTGTAATAAGGAACACGTCGAGGGTGCATAAAAGCAAATCTAAAGGCAAGAAACCTATTGTAAAAGGTGATAGGCAAACAATCAAAGATCAAGAGCGCAAGGGAAAATGAGGAGTATCAAAGAAAGGTAAATTTTCTCCTTGTCGGTATTGCAGAAAAAGCCAATCATGATGAAAAAAAATGTTGGTAAAAAATAAGCAATCCTATCATTGTGATTATTGCAACAAGGATAGTCATACAAAGAAATTTTGTTATGCCAAGAGAAATCAAACCCAAAATCCTCAGGAAAAAGCGAATTGTGCCAACAATGATGAAGAAGAAACAAACTTATTGTTTATGGCTTCTCATGGTAATGGCACATAGTCAACCTTCTGACTTATAGACAGTGGATGTAGCATGCACATGGCTAAAGATATCAATCTTTTTAGCCACGTAGATAAATCTATAAAGTCGAAGATTGTTCTTGACATGGAGAAACAGTGCTAGTTGAAAGCAAAGGTACTGTTATTATGCATACTAAGCAAGGTGAAAAGAAATATCCAATGTTTTATATGTTCTGAGATTATCTCAAAACTTGCTTAGTATTGCTCAACTTTTACATAACAAGTTTTCTGTGGTTTTTAAGGACCAAGTTTGTGTTATTTATGACCCGCAAAGAGTAGAAATTGCAAGGGTCTTCATGGTTGGAAATGCTTTCATTTTAAATAGTGACTTTCTATGTCATCATGCACTAAATGCCAATGTTGAAGAAAGCAAAAAAGTGGAATTATCGTTTTGGTCACTACAACAACAAGGCCTGGAAAATTTTGCATTATTCTAATATGGTTGATGGTTTTTCAAATTTTACCTCATTTGACCAAATTTGTGAAAGTTGTCAAGAAGGGAAGATGCATAGACTACCTTTTCCAACAGAGGGCAGTTTTAGAGCAAAGGATAAACTTGAATTGGTACATAGCGATGTTTACGGTCCCATGTAAAAAACATCTATTGGGAATAATAAATATTGATGATTTTACTAGAATGACATAGGTACATTTTTTTAGTTAAGAAAACTCAGGTTTTCGATATCCTCAAGAAGTTTACAAATTTGGTTGAAACTCAAACTGGTTGTAAGCTTAAAACTTTGAGAACAGATAATGGAAAGGAATATACTTCCAAGCAATTTGATTTTTTTTTTTTTGAAGACTTGGGAATCCAGCACCAGTTGTCTATTACTTATACACCACAACAAAATGGTGTATTAGAAAGGAAAAATAGAACTGTGAT
Organism: Cyclanthera cordifolia; assembly: GCA_037832605.1. Classification (NCBI taxonomy): domain Eukaryota; kingdom Viridiplantae; phylum Streptophyta; class Magnoliopsida; order Cucurbitales; family Cucurbitaceae; genus Cyclanthera; species Cyclanthera cordifolia. The sequence continues at coordinate 12,776 of JBBMEG010030139.1, forward strand.
GGAGATGGCCAGATGTCTTCTTTTTGGAAAAAAAAATTACCCAAGATATTTTGGGCAGAAGCTGTAAGCACTGTAATTTACTTGCTCAACAGTCTACTCACAAGGGCAGTTGAGGGCAAAACTCCTTATGAAACTTGGCCAGGTAAAAAACCTTCCGTTAAGAACTTGAAGATTTTTTGATCTATATGTTATTCTTTTGTTCCTTCTATTAATAGATCCAAACTTGATGAGAAGGCAACTAAAGGAGTATTTATTGGCTATGTTGTTGATTCAAAAGGGTATAGAATTTTTGATTTGAATACTGAAAAGATTATCTTGATCGTGATGTTATCATTGATGAAGATTCTTATTGGAATTTTGAGAAGCAGATTATTATGAGAGATTTATCCACCAATTTTGAAGTCTTCGAACAAAGTGAATATTTTTTTTAATTCAATTGATGCTAATGATCAAGATTTCTCTCTCAAATGATGATGGTCGTGTCGGTGCAACTGGCGATGATCTAAATTACAAGGTGAGATCACTTGCTGATGTATATGAATGTTGTAATCTTGCTATTGATGAACCAAATAGCTATTACGAAGCTTCAGAATCTACTAAATGGATGACTGCTATGAAAGTAAAATTGGAAATGATTCATAACAACAGTACATGGGAGCTTGTAGATCAACCACATGAAAAGAACACCTTGGGTGTGAAATGGATGTTTAGGGTGAAGTAAAATTTTGATGGTTCAATGAACAAATATAAAGCAAGGTTAGTGGTTAAAAGTTATGTACAACAACCTGGTGTTGATTATGGAGATACATTTGCTCCAGTAGCATGACATGACACAATACGATTAATATTGCTTTAGCTGCACATTTATGATGGGAAAATATTTCATCTAGATATGAAATCGGCTTTTTTGAAGTGGGATCTTGAGGAAGAGGTTTATGTGAACCAACCTGAAGGCTTCATGGGTAAAAGCCAAGAAGACAAAGTATATCAGCTTAAAGCAGGCACCCCGTGCGCGCTTGGTATAGTAAGATTGACTCTTATTTGCTTCTTCAAGGTTTCCAGAAGAGTATAAGTGAAAGCACTCTTTATGTTAAGGTTGGCGACAACTCTAAACAACTCATTCTTTCTCTTTATGTTGATGATATGCTAGTAGTCGGAAATGATTATCAAATGCTACAAGATTTTAAAATTGAAATGGAAAAATTGTTTGAGATGTTAGATATTGGTTATATGCATTATTTTCTTGGTATGGAATTCATCAAGAGGCTGACAGTTGTATTTTTATTTCTCAAATAAAGTATCTTAAGAAATTTTGAAGAAATTTAAAATGGAGAAATGTAAAGTTGTCTCAACTCCTTTGGAGATAAACGTGAAAGTCTAGAAGAATGCTGGTAAGAAGCTTTCCAATCCTACAAACTATAGAAGTTTAGAAGGAAGTCTCGTATATTTGACAGTATCTAGGCCAGACTTGATGTTTGCTACAAGTTTGCTCTCAAGATATATGAATTTCACCTAGTGAAATTCATTTTGGTATTGCTAAAAGAGTAATTTTAGATATTTAAAAGGTACTATTGATTTTTGAATTTTGTTCAAATTTATAGGTTTTTCGGAATTGACTGGATATTCTGATATGGATTGGGCTGATTGTGTTGACGATTCCAAAAATACTTCTAGCTATGTTTTTTCACTTGGAACTAGAACTTTTTCTTGGAATTCTCGAAAACAAGAAGTCGTGCCCAATCTACAGCTGAAGCTGAATATATTTCAGCTGCATCAGCTGCAAATCAAGCAATATGGCTTCATAAGTTGCTTCGTGATTTGAGATTTGAACCTGAAAAACCAACATAATTGTTTTGCGGTAACAAGTAAGCCATTGCTATTGCTTCAAATCCAGTACAACATGGTATTACAAAAGTACAACATGGTAGTACAAAACACATTAAAGTCAAATTTCATTTATTGAGGGAAGTAGAGAAGGAAGAAGAAATCAAACTTATTTTTTTACCGTTTTGAAGAACAACTAGCCGATATTCTCACGAAAGCTCTACCTCATAAACAATTTTGTGTTTTTACGTCAAAAGGTGGGTGTCACAAAGAAAAATATCAAAGAGGAGTGTTGAATGTTTATGAGTTTTTCTTCAAGGTTATGTTTAATTTTTATTTATTGTTGAAGTTTCATTTTACAAATTTAACTTCATATAAGATTTTTATTTTTAAGTTTTAAATGTTTAAGTTATACATATTAAATAGGTTCCATTTCTTGTACCTATCAAATGATGAACTTCTATGAGAAGTTTGTATCACCAAAAAATTCTTTTTTTATAAAAAACATATTCATCTTATATCACTCTCTCATTTTCTCTCTTTGTTCAACAAACATTGAGACATTAATTTGATTTTTGCTTTGGCAATATTTCATTTCATATTTCATTTTTATCTTAACAGTGATAGTGAGATCCTTAACATGCTATTTGACCTTATGAATCTATAGGTTGTAACAACTAAAAAAGTTAGTTTTGTATATAATGTAACTTGGATTTCAAAATGAGATGAGACAATGGTGCTCGCTATCAAATGCGATGAGAATGCAAGTATTATGTATGCCACATAAAATTGCACAAATTTCAATTTATTGCCACAAATGTTAAGACACATCATTAGTTGGGTTTCCTATCTTCTTCTTGTACGGCTATACTTCGTGTAGTTGTCATCTAGGTTGCTTGTGCTTAGTTGGTAAGGTTATGTCTTTTCCTTTTCCTCTCTTCCCTCTTCCTATAATATTAAGGATGATATTCCTTTGTATTCTATAAATCAGTCTAAATAAGAAACATTTCTCTCAAGCTTCTACAGTGCCTCGCTTTGTATTTTGGTATCATAGTAAAGTTCAATGGCTGACTCTTCTCTCTTAAAAATGTCAGGGCAAACCTTATGAGCTTCAAATCCTGAACTGGTGACAAAAGAATTGGTGGCTGCTTAGACTATTGTTCTGCTCTAGTTGGATACGAAAACTACCACCAAGGTAAACTTGTTTACTCGAGTATGATTAGCCAAACCACCACGATTAAGCTAGACAAAAGCAACTTTCTGTTGTGGAAAAGTATTGTAATGCCCTTATTAAAAAGTTTTGTGCTCGAGGGGCATCTGGATGGAACTACACCATGCCCAGATGAGTTTATCTCAACCTCTGCAACTGGAAATCAAATAGATGTGACTAGAGTAATCAATCCAGACTTCATTATCTGGAATCAAGCTGATCAACTTGTCGTTGGATGGCTATACAACACCATGACTTTCGAAATGGCTACTCAAGTTGTTTAATATACCACTTCTCAACCTCTCTGAAAAACGATTCTTGATTACTATGAAGCTTACTCAAGGTAGCAGGGGTATCTAAATCGTCAAATGTTGCAACAGACAAGAAAAGGCAGCACGAAGATGGAAGAATACTTATCGGTAATGAATCAATATTTATGATAATTTGGTTGTTGCAGGATACCCGATGGATATAAGAAACCTCATTTCATATACTCTAGCTGGTCATTGATGACAGACAGTTTGAATTAATCTCTTATGAACAAAGGCAGGACAAGTTGCAGACTCTCAAAAAGGCAATGTCGGTTAATGAAGCCTCAATCAATTATATGTCTCATGACCGACCCAAAAGTCAAAATTTTTCAATAGGGATTACATGCAACAGTACTCCTCTAGCCGATGAGAAAGAAGAAGAGGGAGAGGACGATACTCTCAACAGAATGAGCGATTTTCTCAATAGAAGCGCCACCGTTATCTTACTCAACTAGAAGCTAACCCCATCACATGTCAAATATATGAAAAATATGGGCACTCGGAAAATGTTATGGAAGGTATAATGGAATACATCCTTGAAGAGTAACTATTGTAGGCCAAAATATCCTGGAATACTCGGAGAAGGTTGGGACCCCACCTGAAGGTCGGCCAAGTAAGTCCGGCCTCTCTAGAGGTCGGCCCTCGCAGCCTCGACCCTCTCAGGTCCGAAAAAAAAAGGCAAACACCCCCTAAGAGGAAAGTCGTAGAGGTCACGACGCCCCTAGAGTCGACCGAGTCCAAGTAACGACTGGTGGGTTGGTAGTGGAGGTCAAGACTCTCCAAAGAGTCGATAGAGTCCAAGTAAAGTACAGAGACACTGCACCCCGTGGCGTCCCCCGTTACAACGAGTAGGTCAACCCGAGTGGGCTGGTCGTGGAGGTCACGACTCTTCGAAGAGTCGACCGAGTCCAAGTAATATACGTTGAAGCTGCACCCCGCCGCGTCCCTAGTTAAAACGAGTAGGTCAATCCGAGTGGGTTGGTCGTGGAGGCCAGGACTCTCCGACGAGTCGACCGAGTCCAAGTAACGTATGGAAACGTTGTACCCCACTTCGTCTCCCGTTACAGCAAGTAGGTCAGTCTGAAAGGGTTGGTCGTAGAGGTTACTACGCTCCCAAGAGTCGACCGAGTCCAAGTAACGTATGGAAACGTTGTACCCCACTTCGTCTCCCGTTACAGGGGGTAGGTCAGCCCGAGAGGGTTGGTCGTAGAGGTTACTACGCTTCCAAGAGTCGACCGAGTCCAAGTAGAGCTCGGAGACGTTGCACACCCCTAGCGTCGTAGCGTTACAACGAGAGTGCTGCACCCCTAAGGGATTGGCCGTGGAGGTGAGAACCTGCAAAGGTTGACCGAGTCCAAGTAACTTCTGAGTCAAAGCCGTTACACCTCAAAAGGTTAACGATAGACATTCATTTCTAGCTTAATGACGTAGTTTCCAACGGCTAGTCATTAAGTCGCCAAAAAGTGAGCTGCAACAGTTACTGAATCGACAACTATAAGAAGTCAGATCATTCCTCATTTTAAGGGAGGCAAATCCTAAGCAAAACTATAGGAACCCGGTACATAACCGTTAGGTTGTAGCACGGGAGTTACTAATGCATGAAAATTTTAAAGAAAATTTCGAAAGAGTTTCTCCTAAAATATGGGAAGCTAATACCTGCAAAACATGTAAAACATAAATTGGACATTTCAAAATGCATTTAAAACGACCCTGCAAGTTCCAAACAAAACAGTTATCCTATCCAGGCAGTCAACAATTCTAACATAAATTTAAATCCTGAGATCTCGGTTCCAAAACTAACATTTTAAAACGAATTTATTACAATAGTTCGTGTAGGAAGATATAAAATAAGACTAAACTACGAAAAAGTGACACCAACAACGACACGTCTCCATTAGGTCTATCATCAGCTGTTGGTCATCCATCTTGGTGCGTACCTGCAGCTATGGCTTTGAATCTGTAGCCAACATAAAACGAAGGGATGAGTCTATAAGAACTCAGTAAGAAACCCCGCACGAGGTGCACACAGCATATATGAACACAACTTACATAAATGATAAGTCTATGAATAACATGTACAAATAAACGGGAAAAGCATCCCGACTCTCAGGTGTCTGTACCACGCATTCCAAAACTCGTGGCAAAACTTGAGGAGTCTCACCAGCCAATGCCGTGAAACTCCAAAGTCACAACTCAACCCCTCTGGTTGCAACATAGAGCCTAAACGCAAGGGCTAGCCATTGTAGTCACACCCAGGCTATCTTGGGTCCCTCCGACACGGTGGGGTCAATCCGAACACGTCAGATACCATGCACGGCGCCGAGCCGAGAACAATCCAACCTGCTAGCGTGGCGCTCACTTATTCCTTAGCAATTTCGGCTGCTCACTGCCTAGCAGGTTGCCCAACATGCTAGCGCGGTTCTCACTTATGCCTGAGCAATTTCGGCTGCTCACTACCTAGCAAGTTGCCAACTCCAACTCACGCGATAAGAGATATCCGTCCAATGACTGATTTCCCTATCACACCCTATGCATCCAAGATCACTCAACTATGCTACTCGTAAGGAAAACTAGGTCCCCAGCTAATGCCATAAGACCCGAAAAGGCATTACACGACCATGTCACGTAAGACGGAGCACCTTGATACGTGGGTACAAGCTATGAGGCGAACAAGAACAAATTAAGTTCCCCCACAATACTAAGCTAGCCGGCAGCTCACCCAGCTGTAGGTGCAGGCATTTGTCCACGCTTTAGCGGATACGCTAACCGAAGCCTTGATCACACTTCCGCTTAACAGTTTGCAACTCGTACAGGTTGTGGTGCTCGGACTGCGCTATAGTTAGAAGTAGATTCAAAAGTATCTCGAGAAGCTCCTAGGCATAAAAAAGAACTGCGGGAACCCTGACCGCGGTCAGCTACCCAACACGTCTAAAAGACCCTGTGGTCAGATTCGATGGTCACCCGTCGCTCTCAGAATGGTTGCAATCCATCATTCCACAAAGCACAATCTCTCACATCTCACTACCTCTGTCCGTTAGAGAATGTTGCCACGTTCGACCACCTCAATAGGTCATTCCCTGACGTGTCACGTAGCAGCAGACCCTATGGTCTTCTGCAACCACCCTATGGCGGAGCATAGACATGTCGAGGCCATTTGGCGGATATGCTCACACTATCAAGGAAAGTGACTAGACGCTCACCTCAACACACAATGCATGCATAGACCCTATAGTCTATTGCACATGTACATAATAGGAGAAAGACATATCATAAGCAATCTACCTACGTAGTTGTCTAGGGCTCAGTACATAAGAGCAGATTATCACGATAACATGCAACACACAGTACATAATCATATCATAATATCCTACAAGTACACGTATTAAACCAGACATCGAATATACATCATATACTAAAACACATTGAACATACGAGTATCAAGAATCAAAACTACAATCCTTTATACATGTACATAAATCAACGAGAAACCCTATATGCATCTAACCAGCCAAATAGAAGCAACATATAGTTTGAAATACACGAAGCATGATAAAGCAGCATACAATTCCACATACGAACGTGCACTACAAACAAGCATATGTTTCTAGGAAAATACAAGCAAACAACAAAGCCTCTAGAGCTGGTTTGGTGTTGCAGTTACCTGAAGGGGACCGGCTCAAGTATGCCCTCAGGTTCAACTTACAAGCGTCCAACAATAAAGCTGAGTACGAAGCCCTAATCACCGGATTGGAGATGCCTATCGTGATAGGGGCCAAAAAGCTCACCATCATGAGCGACTCTCAGTTGATCGTCAACCAAGCTTTGAGGGTGTACCAGACAAAGGAAAAGTGAACAATGGCCTACTTATAAAAAGTCAAGCATTTGCTACCATTGTTCGTAAAGGTAAAAATCCAACAAGTACCTCAGTTCCAAAACGCCAACGCCGATGCCTTAGAAAATTAGCTGCCTCCTAGGAAACCGAGGTGGCCAGGACCATACCAGTAGAGATTCTAGACAAGCCTAGTATGACTACCGAGTTGTTGCACGAAATTGGCGAGGCAACCAAATCTCGCCAATAACATGGATGAGCCCTTTCCTTGAGTACTTAGGAGAGGGGTTCAAAGCTTCCAAGTGCATGGTGCAAGGGGATAAGTTGTATAGGAGGGGGTATTCTTTAGCTCTCCTTAGGTGGTTAGACCCTACAGAGGCCACTTATGCAATGCAGGAAGTGCACGAAGGCGTCTCTGGCAACCATGAAGGTGATAAGGTAACCCTTATAGCTTAAACAAATTGTAACCTAAAACATTAAAAATATGTTTAAAATTAAATTACATAAAAAATTCGAAAATTAATGTTTATTTTGCTAACTTCAAATGTTCCAACCCTTCTTGAGTAGTTGATGATCTTCTGGAATTCTAGAATCCATATCAGAAGGGGCAAGGTCTCTAGCTAAGAAGTTAGTCAGGCAAGGCTACTTTTTGCCGACCATGGCCGAAGTCTACAAGAAGTATACTCGGGCATGTGAAAACTTTTAGAGGTTTGCCACCATCTAGAGACATTCGCCCGTGGTACTAATTAGCATAATGAGACCATGGCCGTTTACGCAATGAGGGGTAAACCTTATAAACCTCTACCAGCTGGGCGAGGCCAAGTCAAGTTCGCGGTGGCAGCAGTTGATTACTTCACCAAGTGGGCAAAGGATGAGATCCTAGTGACTATCATTAAAAAGAAGGTGACGGAGTTCATCTAGAGGTGTATAGTCTGTCATTTTGGGATACCCTGAACACTCATCACTGATAACGGAAAGTAGTTCGACAACTAAGCTTTCCAACAGTTCTGCGCTGAGCTGGGATTCAACACAAGTTTTCAATGTGGTAGAATTGACACAAGGTGAGTATCTTCAACATGAACCTTGTCAGATGGAAAAATCTCATTTCTCACTGTTTTCTACTTCAATTTATATTGTTGTATAACTTCTTGCTATTGACTTATAATGGCCCTCTCCAATAACATCTGTTGAAGACTACAAATATTATATAAGTTTTGTCAATGATTATAGTCGTTATAAACATATCTTTCCTCTTCGCCAAAAGAGTTAAGTCTTATCTGCATTTGTTAAATAACAAAAATCTTGTTGAAAATGCCTTTTGAACATAACATAAAGACTCTATAAAGTGATTAGGGTGGCGAGTTTCACATCTTTAACTTTTTTCCCTAGAACATTATGGAATAGCATTTCGTCATTCATGTCCTTATACTAGTCAATAAAAAGAGAATGTTGTGAGATAGCATCGACTCTTATTGTCAAGCTTGGCCACACTCTCTTAGCTGAATCTTCAATGCCCATGTCTTATTGATGGAATGCCTTTACCACAATTGTTTTCCTCATAAATTGTTTGCCCACCTCTATTCTACACGACATATCACTTTGTGAACTTCTTCATTGTCAAGTTCCCTATGGTTGATGGTTTTTGGGACTGCTTGGTATTCATGCCTTTGTTCATATCAAAGACAAAAATTCCAGTTCCATAGTACTAGTTGTGTTTTCATAGGATATAATGAAGGGCACTAGAAATATAAATTCATGGGTGCAAATGGTCGTGGATATTTATCTTGCAGTGTAGTCTTTAATGGGTCTATTTACTTTCAGATAACAAATGAACGGACAACTCCACGAACCCAAGCTATCCAGCACGAGCATGGTTTGATTTGATTCCAAGTTTGTGTAATTTTGGTTTGGTTAACCTCGAATTGAACTGAGATATATATAAAAGATAATCAATTATTTATGATATGTGCAAATGATGAGTGGCAATATGTCAACAATATTTCTATCCTTCTCAAGTTTATTCGAGTTTGTGTTATAAACACTAGTAGAAACCGGACTTTTAGTGACAGGCATATGCCGACACTAAAGATATTTGGTGTCGGTCAAACGACCGTCATTAATACCGGTGTCATTAAAGACCTTTAATGTCGGTCACTTTTGGTGTCGGTCATGACCGACACTAAAGGTGTCAAAAAATGACACCAAAAGAAGATTTGGTGTCAGTCACGACCGACATTATAGGTCTTTAGTGTCGGTCTTGACCGACACCAAATCTTCTTTACGTGTCCAATTGGACACCTTTCGTGTCGGTCATGACCGACACCAAAGCTCTATAGTGTCTGTCAAAACCGACACCAAAGCCCTTAATTGGTGTCGGTTTTGACCGACAGAAAAGACCTTTGGTGTCGATTTTTTATGTGTGACACTAAAGACCTTTGGTGATGGTTTTAAGTGACCTACATTAAAAAGTACCTTTTTAATTTTTAAAAAATAAATTTTTATTGGTCACCACGTCATATTCATGTGGGGCATCTTTTTCATTTAAACTTTTAGCTTTATTATAATACGTCACCATTTGTGACCGACATTAAAAGTATCAAAAC
>JBBMEG010030188.1:0-22545 GCA_037832605.1 Cyclanthera cordifolia
GGCAAGGGCTGGTGACGGCCGCCATCACCGTGTTCGTCAACACGAACCGTTTCCGGGTCGAGGACGCTCAATATTACGGGACGCAGACCGTCCGCCTGCCCGTGGCAACGGCAGACACCGCCAAGCTGATCCGGGCGGCCGACCAAGGCCTCAATCGCATCTGGCGACCCGGCTTCAGCTACAAGAAAGCCGGTGTCATGTGCCTAGACCTGGACCGGGCCGACGCCCTGCAAAACAGCCTGTTCACCCCGGCGGACGATCCCGGCCGGGTCGAGCTGATGCGGCTGATGGACCGGCTAAACAAGCGGTTTGGGCGCGGAAAGGTGCATTTCGCGGCGACCGGCATCAAGCAGGAATGGAAGCTGCGCGCTGATCATATGTCCGATCGGTACACCACCAATCTCAAGGAGCTACTGCGGGTACCTGCCCGCTGCCGTTGCAGCTGGATCTTCCACTATGGCACGAAGCGCCCAGCCTTGATGCCTGCCCATCTGCAGGCAGCGCGGTTGAGGCTGCGGCTCACGCCGCTGCGATTGCCGACGAACCCCGCTCAGAGACTCAGACCTTCTCGACCTTTTGAATGTCGATCACGTCCCGCTCTATGACCGACAGGCACACGTGGGATTTGTCGAATAGCCACGAGTTGTCCGATACCGGCTGGCCTTCGATAAAGGCCGCCATAACGCCCGTTACCGGGCGCACCTGGGACAGCGCTGCCACGTAGGCGTCGATGAGCTCATGGTCTTCATAGTTCCTGTACGTCATCGGCGCGCCGGTCAGCATACCAACCGGCCCGATCTGTGCTTGTGCCGGCGTCAGGCTCGACGCTAAGGCACGCAGAGCGTCCCAATGGTTGTTGTCTAGCAGATTGATGAAGTTCGCCAAGTCAATCCTGCCGGTGATAACGACCGGATGCGCTCCAGCGGCGGTAGGCCCCGGACGCTGGCAAACATCGCGTGCCCAGGCCTCAGCGTGCCCGCGTGCCCGGTAAAAGAAATACTGGCCAGACCCGAGCCACGATCCCTTCCGCTTCTTGGCTGAGAACCCACTCCCGCTAATGATAGCTGCTCGATCCGACGACGTGCCGTGATACGCGGTGACAAAACGTGCGTCCAATTAAGCACCTTAGAGAAAATCCCCTTCTTACGAAGGGGACGGAATTTTACGCTTGGTAGGGCCGTCGTATTCATCTTCGACTTCTGCATCGGGGTCGTAGCCCCACACCGTGTAAAAGTGCTCACGTGCCTCAGCAGCTAGTCTTTTAACATCATCGACGGTCTGGATACTAGCGACAGCTTGTGCGATTTCGTCGGCGGTAAATTCTCTTACCCCCGTGCTTTGAAACGTATCGAATTCCTGCATCAACTTCTCCCTTGTTGGAGAAGAGGTACGGGCAACCTTTGGCAAAGGGCGCTCGTGCCCCTCCAAAGGTTCATGTGATACAATTATGGTGTATAACCGCGTATTAGGCAACTTCTTAACATGATAGTTCTTCTCTTTTAAAAGGTACTTATCTTGATGCTTTGATAATTTTTGGTCTTTTCGGGGTTTTACAGACGGAATTATTCCACGCCAGTAATACGCATACTGCTGTAGTGGCCTCTGGTACTGTGACGGATTGCGATTGGAGGTCATCGGCTGGTGATCCGTTTTGGTCGCTCATGCGCGTTTTCATAATGCATATAAGGATTTGACAGGGGTTTAAACTCCCCCGGAAAGCCCTGCAGGATCGAGCTTGGCCATAGCGATCAGACAGACCCGCCTGGCATCCGGTGGATGCCACTTCGGTTTGCCCGCTCGCAAGAGTCGCTGATTTTGAACGTGGCCTTATTGCGTAGGCCGCTCTCGTCTTTTCAAGCTTGTGGGTAGCAGAGCATCAAGTTCGTTATCAGTAAACGTTAGATCCTCCTTATTCTGTAAACGGTCCTGAGCTTTTAGATAGGCTTTACCGTTTGTATGAGGCGCTGTGCGGTAGATTTTATGCAGAGACGCCTGTAATTCATCGCGCCTAGCACGTAGCTTATCCAAGCTAAATGATTCGTCTCTTATGTCAGACAACAGACTTAAATAGGCTTCCCTGATATTCCATATATCGGATGCAACCTCACGATGCTTCTGAGCAAGGGCACCTGGATTTAGGTCCTTCGCATAGCTGTTAACAACCAGCGTGGCGATAGACAATGTTGCCGTTGCGTAAGGGAAGAACACGCCGTTTTTATCAAAGAGGGTTATAACCGCGCCACCTGCGGTGAGAGCGGAGAGGATGATCTGGCTCCACTTCGTCCGCCAAAGGCTGGTCGAAAAGATTTCTCCCATTTGTTCATGGGTTTTATGCGTGTAGGCACAGCGCCCAAAGCACTCACGCACCTGGCTTTCGATAGCGTACCGGTCATTATTCATTGGGGAACAACGGTCCAAAAATTTCACGCCACTTCGCACGCCTTGAGTATGGCATGCCGTTCTGATCGTATGAAATAGCCTGCAATGACTGGTCGTAAGCAGCCTTAGATTTGGTCTGAAAATTCCCCGTCTTATAAACGTACGACCCGCTACCCGGCGCGCGCCAGTATGTGCTAGTCGTTGGTATATTGCTCAGATAAAGGAAGAAATCTCTGGCCATGTAATCGTGGAACAGGAACGATTTATCCTTATGTGTCCAATTATCAATGAACTGGTATGCAAACGTGTCTATGAGCATTCCGCTCATAGGAACCGAGTTGCGGTCTCGCCATATACGCATCATGCGACAAAGGTATTTGAGGTTGCGGTTTGTTAACAAACTTCGTGTGTCAACTGCGGTCATTTCCGCTCTTGGATTGCACGTTTTCCAGCTTCCGCCACCGTTAGCGTTGGAATACGTCCAGCTCTGCTTGTCACTATTGAGGAAAGCAGGAAGTATCTCGAACGTGATGCCATCCTGGAATTTGATAACGACGACCTGGCCGTCACCGAAGCTATCTGAGGTGCTGTAGGTTTTTTGAATTGATCGCTTCACCGCTTGGAGAAGCGCTGACTGCCCATTACCTTGATATGCATGATATTGGTGATAGAGGGCATTGGGGAGCAGAAAACCTACGTCAAGGTCGCTAACACCCGTAGCGGCGGTATCGCGGCCATACGAACCGACATACAGGCTATGCTGCGTCTCTGATGTGGTATTCCAAAAATCAGTATTCAGCTGCCGTGTGATGCGACGATAACGGTAAGATATACTGCCCATCTTTTCGGAAGAGATATTGTATTTGTTTTTGAAACGCTGAAATTCGTCTCCAACACCCATTCCCACGCCCTACACCCTACACCCTTCCTTACGATAAGGTTTATCACATCAACCTCAGCGTGTCCTGTCGTTCAGGGGCGCGTCCACAAGGTGTATAAGTCATAAGTTATGGATCAAAGCTAAGTTGTTGAGGATACTTTTCTTTTTTGGTCCATAAGTCCGGTCCATATCGGGCCTGTGGCGGTGGCGGAATATTCAGAGCGTGGCGAAGGCGGCTCTTGTGAAGCCGCCTTTGTCGTTCATCGCTGAATTTTCCAAGTGTCGAGGATCAGCTTTCGGGCAAAAAGGACCATGAGGAAATTCATGACCTTCCACGGGCTGTTCTGGATACCGGCGAGATGCTGAAGTTCAGCCGTGCATTTATGCAAGAGGCCCATCATAGGGTAAGCCGAACTATCTTCATGCACGAAGTTGAGCTGGGGGCCCATAGGAAGCTCCGGAGGAAACGGGAAGGGAAAGGTTTGACGGATCCTTCTGCGACCCCGCCCCAGCCCCGGCTGACAGGCCTGTTTCCGTGCTTGCCGTAGCGTCCGGTTTTTTCCTAGGTTGAGATCCGCGACCGGGGGCAATGTCGCCGGGAGGGCAGGAACGGCATGACAGACGGTCCGGACGAGCGGCAGCGCCTCGCCCAGCAAGCTATTCAGGCCCGTCCTGCCGCTTCGACCGCCCCAACGGTTTCGTGCCCGTTGCCGGGGGCATCGCCGCCGCCAACCGCCACATCGGCCGTACCCCGTGGGCCACGGCGGACGACCGCCTGGCTTGGAACGCTCGTGATCGGGGCCGGTGCTGCTGCCCTGGCCTTCTGGTTCACGGCCACGCCGGCACAGAGCGACAGCGGATTGACCGCTGCGCAGCAGGCGGCCCGTGTCGCGGCCTTCGCGAGCCTGGGTGCGCTCAGCCTGCCCGTGGTGCCGGAGCCGGAACGCGCGCAGGCGCTTGCGTCCATGGATCTGCCCGCCGATCAGCAACAGGCCCTGACGCAGAACCTGGCGCAGACGCGCACAGCCCTGGTCTATGTCACGCTGTGGGACGACCAGGCTGAGGACGGCGATGTGGTGGCCGTCAGCAGTCAGGGGTTCACGCGCCAGGTGGGGCTGACCCATGCGCCGCAGCGGCTGGCCGTACCGGTCGGCGCCGGCGGCATAACGGTCAGTGGCGTGCGCGATGGCGGCGGTGGCATCACGTTGGCCGCCCAGGCATCTCAAGGGCCCGTGCTGGTGCCGGTGCTGGCGCCGGGGCAAAGCCTGCTGATCCCGGTGGCTTTGCCATGACCCGGCTGCTGCTGTTCGCAGCACTGACGGCGTTGGCGTCCGGGCTGATCGCCAGCTGGCTGATCAGCGCGCTCGGCTGGACGGTGATCCTGCTGATCGTGCTTTGGGGCGTCGTTGGCATCAGCGTCCTGCATGCGACCGGTAAGGTGCGTCTGTCGCCCTGGTGGGCCACGTGGTTTGATCAGATCATTCGCATGCCGACCGATGCCGTACCGGTGTCGTCCGTTGCCACGACGGCAGCGCCTGCTGCAGCGCCCCCGTCTGCGGTCGCACCGTTGCCAACACCCCCAGCCCCGCCCAAGCTGACTCGGGCTCAGGCAACCGACGCCGCAATCAAGCGGATCAATGCGCTGCACGGCATCGAAAGCGCCAAGCAGCGGATCAATGACCTGATCGCCATGGGCGTCCAGGCCAGTGAACAGGGGCAGGCCGCATTCGGCGTGCAGGCCCCGGCCACCATGTTAATGTTGCAGGGCCCAGGTGGCACCGGCAAGACCGAAGCCGCACAGGCTCTGGCGCTATGGCTTTACGGCGCTGGCATCGTGGCCCATGAGCGCGCGTTGGCTCTGTCGTCAGCCGAGATTGCCGATCAAAGCCCCGGGTATGCCTATCAGGTCGCCCGAGCGAAGGCTGTGGACGCGTTGGGCAGCGTGTTGCTGATCGATAATGCCGGCTGGATGGTCCGCGCCCGCGACGACGGCAATGGCCCTAACCATGACCCGTTCAGCACCGAGGTAGCCCGCGGCCTTATGTCGGTCATTGCCCAGCACCGATCGGAACTGGTCATCATCGCGACCGGTCCGGCAGGCCTGCAGTTGAAAATGAAGGGCAAATCAGGCCTGCAGCAGGAGTTGCTGAACCGGATCCACCTCGAGGTCATCGACTTCGACGAACTCGCCACCGACAGCCTGGCCCGGGTGTTCATGGATCATGCCAAAGCCCAGCAGGTGCGCATGCACCCGGACCTGCAGACGCGCCTGCCCAGCATGATTCAGACGCTCAAAGGCGATGCCGGCGTCGGTTTCGACAACGCCCATACGATCCGCAAGTGGTTCGACGATGTCAGCAGCCGAGCCCGGCGCCGGAGTGGGCACAGCGGCACCACCGAACTGACCGCCCAGGACTTCCGACTGGAAACGGCCTGATGGAGACGCCGATGACCACGCCACCGACGTCAGGCCTACGCTTGAACATCACCCGCAAGGCCGCCGGCAGCGACAGTCGTCAGGCACGCCTGGCCGAGGTGATTGGTGAGATCAACGCGCTCACCGGCTTGGATGGGGTCAAGGAGCAGCTGGCGCGGCTGATCGCATTCGCGCAGCTGACCAAGGTCAAGCAGGCGCGGGATCTGCCGGCCGATACCCTCAGCATGCACATGGTGTTCATGGGGCCGCCCGGCACCGGCAAGACCGAGGTGGCCCGCAAGGTCGGCAAGATGCTGCATGCGATCGGCCTGCTGAAGGTCGGTCAGGTCATCGAGGTCGACCGGGCGGGTCTGGTGGCATCCTACGCCGGTCAGACCGCCAAGATGGTCGAACAAAAGGTCAATGACGCCCTGGGCGGGGTCCTGTTCATCGACGAAGCCTACGCCCTGGCGGGGATCCGGCGCAGCGAGGACGTGTCGATGCCGGACCCGTTCGGTCAGGAGGCCATCGACGCGCTGCTCAAGCGCATGGAGGACCACAAAAACAATCTGGTAGTGATCGTTGCCGGCTATCCCGCCGAAATGCAGCGGTTCCTGCGCAGTAATGTGGGCCTGGCCTCGCGCTTCGCGATCCGGATGACGTTTGAAAGCTATGGTGAGAGCGAACTGGCCACGATTTTCACGGATCTGGTGGCGCGCAACCAGATGACCCTCGAGCCGGACGCCGAGCGGGCGGTCCGACAGGAACTCAAGCGCCTGTGCGCGGTGCGTGACGACAGCTTCGGCAACGCCCGGGAAATGCGCCGTCTGTTTGAAGCGATTTGTCAGGCGCAGGCCTTCCGTCTGGGCCAGCAGGACGACCTAGACAGCCTAAGCAACGCGGAACTGCTGCTGATCACGGGCGACGACGTCCATATGGCGACCAGCTGAGCGATGTGGTCGACCGTTCAGACCCTGCTGGTGCGGGCGCCGGTCTTTCGTGGACTGGTGATTGCAGCCGTCGCCGTGACCGCCGTGGCGGCCTACCGAGCCGTGATCCCGTCCGGGGGCGCCGGCTCGCTGCCGACGACGGGACCGGCCACCTACGTCGCCCCACCTGTGACCACGGTTCCCGCGCCAGCGGCGGCTCCGCTGACTGCCACAGCCACGGCGCCAGGAGCGGTGCCGCGCGGTCCGGTGGTTGGCCGCCCCCTGATCGACACCTCACGGCTGCCGGATGCGCCGCTTGCGCCAAAGCCGCCCCAACATGCCGTCGCTCCCGGTGCCGTCAGCGCCGGTTCCCTCAGTCCCCGTCCCCTGATCGAGCCATGATGCGTTTTGCTGTCCTTTTGCTGATGACCACCGTGGCCCTGCCGGCGGCGGCCCAGGCGCCCGATGCCAATACCCAGGCCATTCTCGATGCGCTCAAGGGCATCAACACCCGACTGGACACGATCGAGCAGCGGATCGACCGCGTCGAAGGGCAAACGCCAGCGGCCGCCCCTGTGGCAACGCCCGCGCCAGCGGCTGCATCAGCTCCGGCCGCCACACCCAACGTCGCAGCTGCCTTACCGGATCAAGCGGATCCATCGGCACCACCGCCGGGAATGACGGTGCAGCCGGGGTGGCTGATCGGGGTGCTACCGTTTGAGAAGAACAACCCGGAGCCGGAGGCCCTGTTCTATTTTCCTTCAAAGAGCGCCTTCACGCTCGACGATCACATGCGGTCGACGTCGTCGGGCAACTGGTTGCGCTACAAGGGTGAGGCCAAATTTAACGCCTACACACCCGGGCGCTATCAGTTCAGCATCAATGTCACGGCTGGACCACCGCAGACCGATGGCGGTGGTCAACGATCCCTGGGAATCAACTGCTGGGGCTACTTCAAAGCCAACGACCAGCAGATCGCGTCGATCGGCGAGTGGCAACGGGACCTGCAGATCCTGGCCGGACGCACCCAATCGTTTTCCGGGTCGATCGACCTTGAAGAAGGCAACTACGACCTGGCTTTCCGGGTCAGCTGCACCCCGAACTATCGTGATGATCGCCGGGATCCCCAAGATTACTACACGGGCAATCTCGACCAGATGTGGCGGGCCACCAAGGTCACGGTGACGGTGCGCACGCCGCAGGATCTGTCGCCGCGTCCGTTCACGCCCCGCGAGCTGTTTTTCTTCGCGCCCGAAGGGACCGCCGCGCAATCGGGTCCACCGGCGCCGGCACCGGGCGATCGCCGCAGTCTCATGTCAGGCCTGAATGTACGCCAGACGGCGTCAACCAGCGCGCCGATCGCGGCTAAACTGGCACCGGGCGATGCGCTTGAGGTCGTATCGCTGACGCCCGACCAGGAGTGGGTCGAGGTGTCCATGAACGGCCGCACCTTAGGCTTTGTGAAGGTGACGGCGCTTAACACCAACTCCCGTTGAGGGTGGGAACCCTGCCGTATGCGGCCCCATCCTCGGTGGTTCCGGGGTCCAAATGGCTGTAGATGGTCATCACGTTCGGTTCGAGCGCTGCGGTCGCGGCGTGAAGCGTACCGCACGCTTCATAATGCGTGATGCAGACAAGCAACGTCATGGGATGGCATGGCGGGTGATGTTGGGCCTAACCCCGAGGTTTCGCACAACCAACGCCCGGAGTTTCGTCCGGTGGTACGCCGGGTGCAGTGCCGGTCAAGCGCCTGCCCGCTCCGTTCGCATACGCTCCCGTGTTGCCACTTGACCGGCACCGGCTGCGCCTCTTTACGCCGTCGTCCTTGTCCTTCCGAACCGGTCGCGATGGTCGCGCCGGCACCAACCAAGGGAGGCACCACCATGACACCCCATACCAAACCCACCGACGACCGCACCCAGCAGATCCGCAAGCTCAATGACGCGTTGCGCCAGCGCATCCCCTTCCAGCCCGCCGCACCAGATCTGATCCTGATGACCAGCGGCGTCAGCCAACTCGACACCGCGACCCAGCTGGCGGTGATGTTCAAGGTCCGCGACTTCACAGCCTTCACCCCCGACAATGATCCGTATGGTGAGCACGACTTTGGGGCCTTCACCCTTCCAGGTCTGCGGATCTTCTGGAAGATCGACACCTACGACCTGGCCCGCGTGTACGCGTCACCCGACCCGACCGATCCCAGCGTCACTAGCCGCGTCCTAACCGTGATGCTGGCTAGCGAATACTGACCGGTCCGAGGGCCGTTCAGACGGCCCATTAAGGAACACCTGCATGGCTCCGCTTATCGAGACAGATGACCCAATTATCATCGAAATTGATCCAGTTTCATTAATACCGCCGGACGCTCTGCAACTTCTTGCAAAGATTATGGCGTGGTCGACCCATATAGAAGCAGGGTTATTCCGGTTGTATCTACTTGGTAAAAAGGGAGATGCAACTGAGAGGCGCAGGGAATTTTACGAGCGCGCAAGGGGCATGAAAATGCGTATCAAGCGTGTCCGTGAGTGCTTTGCTGGAAAGCTCGATCCTGAACGAGCCCGATTGATGAACATCATACTGGATGAATGCATCGTCGTTGCTGATCTCCGCAATCAGTGGGGTCACAACCCGCTGCTGCCTTTTGGCAAGGAGGAAAAACTTCACCAGTGGGAAATTGGATCCGGTGAATTTGCAGGAATCATGAGGCCAATCGATGTGCCCTTAATGAGCACTCTCCTGCCTCACCTTCATCAACTGCATATAAATATCAGTAATTTTGCCGCCATCCTTCATGGGCCAGAGGCGAAGGATTATGCGCTGGTGTTTGGTCCTAACACGCCCGAGATCGACGCCAAAGTGAAAGAGCTGGTGGCTGAGATGGCAGCGAAGAGGCGTTCCTAGCGACGTCCATCCCCTTCATACCCGGGATCATCCTTTAATTGGTTTGTGGCCTGGCGCCTTACTCGGTCGCCAGCAGTCAACCATTCGACTTTTCCCAACCGTCTATATATGATAATGTCCTTTATCATATATGGAGATGGCTATGGTAAAGGTTACTGGGTTTCGCGAATTGGGTAGGGAGATAGAGCAGTTGCAGAAAGTCATCGGGCAGCTGGACGGTGAGATCGGAACCGTCAGCTTCGATCCCAACGATCCGGCCAGCATCGAGAGCGCGATTAGCAATGTGGAGGCTTTAATCGATCAGAAGGTCGGCAGCTACGCCTCTAATTCTATGGCTTCTTCGATCATTGATAGACTGAAAGAGACCTATCGACAGGGCATACTAGATAGGGCTGCGGAAGCGCGCGTAGCAGATAGCGACGCCTAATGTCGAATGTTCGCGATCTGTTTGGTGAGATCAACAACGCAGTTTTAGATTTGCAGAACGCGCAGCTGCAAAGCTATGACCGACCGCTAAAAACATTATCTCGGCTGTTACATAGCTCGGAATTACAAGAAACGAACGCTAAGCTAATTGATGGCCTAGACCTTGATGCATTCCTTGATAGCCAAGATAGAAACGGAGGGATGCTTGGCAGCGACAGCTTGGAATGGCCGGATGATCATGAGAAGATATTGGGTTTAACACTTCTTCTTATTTTCAGGTTTGCCGAAAAACCGGATGAAATGGCCTCATTAGGTCATCAATTTTTCTATGCCGGTGGCAATATAATGAAGAACGTTAGTGCTGTCACTCGACAGGTCATCGTGCCCTTCAATCGTGATTATAAGGCATACGTTTTGGCGCAGGATCACACAGCACTTAAAATCACTCGGCCTCTTACTAATCGCGTTTTCATTGTGCATGGACACGATGGAGAAGCGCGGGAAACTGTTGCGCGATATCTAGAGAAGATCGGTTTTGAAGCAGTTGTTTTGCATGAACAGGCCAACCGCAGTCGAACTGTCATCGAAAAGATTGAAGCCAACCGTGACGTTAGCTTTGCCGTCGTTTTACTTACCCCAGACGATGAAGGCTGCGTCAAAGGCGGCACACCTGAGCCCCGCGCGCGGCAGAACGTATTGCTCGAGCTTGGGTACTTTATGGCTCACCTAGGACGCGAAAACGTCTGCGCGTTGAAACGTGGAAAGGTTGAAATCCCAAGCGACTTTGCAGGTGTGGTATGGGAGCCGATGGACGATAATGGTGGTTGGAAATCTAGCCTTGCTCGCGAGTTAGAAGCAGCTGGTCATGCCATCGATTGGAACAAGGTGATGCGGTGACAAGTCTCACTGCTTATACCACATCAGCTACGCCAACCTTGGTGGGGGCTGCAGGTGAACGCGCGTCCGTTCGCTTCCTCGAGTTCTTTGCCTCGCATATCCGCAACCTCAACACCCGGCGGGCCTATGGGCGTGCGGTGGGCGAGTTTCTGACCTGGTGCGAGGCCCATGGCGTCGCGTCGATCACAGCCGTGCAGCCGCTGCATGTGGCCGCCTACATCGAGGAGCTGACCCGGGCGCGCTCGGCGCCGACCGCTAAACAGCGCCTGGCCGCCATCCGCATGCTGTTCGACTGGCTGGTGGTGGGTCAGGTGATGCCGGTCAACCCGGCTGCCTCGGTGCGTGGCCCGGCGCACAGCGTGAAACGCGGCAAAACACCGGTGCTGGATCCGCTCGAGGCACGGCAGCTGCTGGACGCGATCGACGTGGCGACGCCGTTGGGCCTGCGGGACCGGGCACTGATTGGGCTGATGGTCTATTCCTTCGCGCGTGTCGGGGCGGCCCTAGGGATGCGGGTCGAGGACGTCTATGTGCAGAACCGGCGCCTGTGGGTGCGGCTGCACGAGAAGGGCGGCAAGCGGCATGAAATGCCCTGCCACCACAATCTCGAGGCCTACCTGCATGCGTACCTGGACGAAACGGGGATCGCGCAGGACCGCAAGGGACCGCTGTTTCGGACGATCGGGCGCGGGACCGACCAGCTGACCACGACCCCCCTGCCCCAGGCCAACGCCTACGCAATGATCCAGCGGCGCGCCTTGGCTGCTGGCATCGACACGCGGATCGGCAACCACACGTTCCGGGCCACCGGCATCACCGCCTATCTCAAAAATGGCGGCACGATCGAGAAGGCGGCCGCCATGGCCAACCACTCATCGACCCGAACCACGCAGCTGTATGACCGGCGTTCGGATACAGTCACCCTAGACGAGGTCGAACGGGTCCTGATCTAATTGCGCATTATGATGCGAGCCGCGTGAAGCGTAATGCGTGCATCAAACCGCGTGAAGCATGCTAGCGAAAACCCTGGTGGCCTATGGATTTCTGGCACATGATCGTCTCATGCGCACATCCGTTCTCATGGGGACTATGACGATATGCTGACGCTATCGTCGATCTTTCAGATCAGCAAACCCGAGGCCTACAAGGTCCATACCGCACGCTGGAACGGCGAGAAGCAGCCGCTTGACGTGTTCGTCGAGGATCCGGATGAGTGGCTGGCCTGGAATAGCTGGCGCGCCAGCCGGGACGAGTTCAACCGCGATTTCATCCTGTCCCTAATCGGGTTCTATCCCGAGCGGGAAACCTGGCTGTTCGGGGGCATCTTCCAGGTGCTGGAACGTCGTGGCGTCGGCGCTTGGGGTTACCGTATCGCACCGGTCGATATCGGTCAGGATCTGATCGGCCGTCTCAAGCTCACCGGCCCGGTCAGCCGGGGCCGTAGCTTCAATCTGGCGACGATCGAGGGGGCGCTGACCGTCTCGGAGATCCTGAAAGAGCCGTACGGTGGTCTTGAGTTTCCAGGCTACGCCAACGTCAGCCTTGAGTTCGCACGGCTCGAGGCTATCTGGCGCAACGAGCGCCGGGATTGGAAGACAGCGCTCCAGCACGTCAAGGGCATCTATGTGATCGTCGACCGCGCGACCGGCCGCAAATACGTCGGCTCCGCGTACGGTGAGGTCGGCATCTGGGCGCGCTGGGGCCAGTATATGGCCACGGGCCACGGCTGGAACCGGGATCTGGTGGGTCTGGTTGCCGGCACCGGAGTGGCCTATGCCCGAGACCACTTCCGCCTGTCCCTGCTGGAATGCTGGCCCTTTCAAACCGATGACGCCACCATCCTCGCGCGTGAGAG
Source organism: Cyclanthera cordifolia (assembly GCA_037832605.1). Lineage (NCBI taxonomy): Eukaryota > Viridiplantae > Streptophyta > Magnoliopsida > Cucurbitales > Cucurbitaceae > Cyclanthera > Cyclanthera cordifolia. The sequence goes on from JBBMEG010030188.1 coordinate 12,684, forward strand.
CTACTGGAAAGACGCGCTGCTGACCCGAGGCCCCCACGGCTACAACGCCAACTAACTGCATCACGCTTCATGAAGCGTGATGCGCAAAGCGTAATTCGAGAAGTAAGCCTCACGCATCTTTCTGCGTGCATCATGCGGCGGAATGTGTGCCGTACGCATCACGCATCATGAGGCGAACAGCATTCGGCACGCATTTAACGGTACGCATCACATAGCCGGCGGGTTAGAGGTGACCCTATGAAAACGATCGCATTGGTGACCCAGAAAGGCGGTACCGGAAAGAGCAGCCTGGCGGTATCGCTGGCCGTGGCCGCGCAGGAGCAGGGCCGCAAAGTCTACATCATCGACCTGGATCCACAGGCGACGGCCAAAAACTGGTACGAGCGCCGCGAGGCCGACAGTCCGCAGGTGGCCGCGCTCGAGGCCCTGCAGCTGCCGGCGGCCCTCAAGACGCTGGCAGGGCAAGGACATGACCTAGTATTTCTCGACACGGCGGGGGTGAACACCCCGGCCACGGTCTCCGCCATGCAGGCGGCCGATCTCTGCCTGATCCCGGCCCGACCGAGCATTGCCGACATCGAAGCGACCCGCGCCACGGTGGCCAGTCTGTCAAAGCTCGGCAAGCCGTTCGCGTTCGTCCTGAACCACTGCCAACCCGGGCGATCGGCTCGCACCAGCGACGCCTACCGCGTCCTGCAGCTGGGCGGGGTGGTCGCGGCCACGTCGATCGTCTCACGAGCGGACCATATGGATGCGCTGGCGCTGGGGCAGGGGGTCACCGAACGTGATCCGGCAGGGAAGGCAGCCGTGGAAATGCGCGAGCTGCTGCAGTGGATTTTGAACAAAGTGGAAGGGAAGGCGGATGAGCAGAAAGCCCGTGTCGCTTGAAGTGCAGATGCGTGGGCAGACCGCACCGGTGGAACAGCAGGGGGAGGCCAAGACCACGTCCAAGCCGCTGACCGAATTTGCCATGCAGGAAAAAACCACCGTCTACATGCCCCGGGCGGCGCTTAAATGCCTCAAGCAGATGGCGCTCGACCAGGACAAGCGGATCAACGATCTGCTGCAGGAAGCGGTGGACCTTATGTTCGAGCGCTACGGGCAGCCTTCACTCAAGGATTTTGCGCAGCGCTGACCCATCATGATGCGCGCTTCACGCTGCACACATTACGCTTCACGCTTCACGCTTCATAAGTGCCTATGTTGGTGGCAGCAAATCACTGAACGGCCGCGCCACCCCTTTCGCGATCGGCGGAATCCGGGCCAAGGTGCGGCATGACCCGCAGCAAGCTCGACCTGATCAGCCGCGACGCCTTCGCGGCGTTGTCGCTGCACGAGAAGAACGCCTACCTGCAGGACCTCGCTGATCGCTTCGCCGAGCAGCAGGACCGCGAGCGGGTAAAGCTCGACAAGGACGCGCTCAGCCGCCTGCGGCGCTACTACAGCCGGCGCGTCTGGGCCGATCTGAAACTCTTACCCGACGTACCCGATACCCAGCTCAACCGGGCGCTGGCGCGCCTGGGCGATGCGATCCGGCTCGATGGTGTGCGCGACGACGTCGAAGCCGCCCTTATGCAGGAAACCCGCCGCCGCACGGTGCTGCGCACGGCGCCGTCCGACGACAGCCAGTTGATGTTTTTCGTCCCGGCGATCTACGACGCGCCGATCAAGGACGACGTCAACCTGATGGACGTGGCGCCATTTTCGCTGAGCAAGCGCGCCCGTACGGGTATCATCCAGTACGAACTCAAGGACAGTTTGATCACCATCGAGGGCGGCGCCGAAACCGGCCTCGCCACGGTGTTCGACTACGACATTTTCCTCAACATGATCTCGGCCCTGGCCGACGAGGTTCGGCGCTTCCGGGCGGCCGACACTAAGGGTCTGCGACCGAGCCTGCCGTCCAAGGTCTACCGACCCAGCGCCGCGCATATCCTCAAATTCTGCCGGCGCTCGAGCGGTGGTCGCCAGTACGAGGAAATCGAGGAGGCCCTGGGCCGCTTGTCCAAGACCACCATCAAGGTCACCAACCTGTCCGGCGGCAAGCGGCGTCAGGTCGACAGCCGCCCTCTGATCGGTGAGTACCGAGTGGTCAGCAAGACGGCCTCCGGGAAGGTCGACGAGATCGAGATCACGATCCCGGATTGGGTTTATCTCAGCATCGTGCGCAACGACGCCACGCTGCCCATGCTGACCCTGCACGAGGACTATTTCCTGATCACCTCAGGCCTTGGGCGCTTCATCTACCGGCTGGCGCGTAAGGCGGCCGGGAAGGGCGATGCCCACTACAGCGTCCGTGAGATCCACAAGCGCAGCGGCTCGCCGCAGGAGTACCGGTTTTTCCTGCGTGATCTCAAGGAGCTGGTGGTGCGCACCCAGGCCTTTCCAATGCCGGACTACGAGCTGGCTTTGGAGGGCAAGGACAATGCCGTACTGCGGATGCGCTTCCGGCCGGAAAAAACCGATACCAAAGCCCCGCTGCCGGCACCGTCAGCCTGATTTTTGTCGGGATCCGTCTATCACCCACGACAAAATCTGTCGGAGCCAAACCGTCTATTACCCACGACAAAATCGGGGCTGATTCCCGCCATCGGCAAGCACCCCCTGTGGATAACCTGAGGATAACTTTTGTCGCAAGCGTCGATCACCCACGCGATCCCGTCTATTACCCACGACAAGCCGTCTATCGCCCACAAATAACCGTCTATCGGCCACAGGCCCAAAGGCCAAGTCTATGTTTTTGAAGACGAATTCGACCTGTTTTTGTCCTAAAACTAATTAAAACCTTTAAAACAAATCTAAAACGCCTGCGGCTTTCATTTTTCAATTTTGGATTTGAAGATTGTTCGGTCAACGTCGGTGCCAAGGGTGGGCAGCACAGGCGCCTCAGACGCCCTTTTAGGGCTTTAAGGGGGTCAATTTGGGGTGTGGGTCAAATACGGTGCCAAACGCATCCACAGACCCGCTCAAATGGGAAATGCCGCCCCCTTCGGAGCGGCATCTCACCCTAGACGGTCATCGCCGTCCCCGGCTGTACCGTGGACGAATCCTCACACAGGTTCTCACCCTAGTCAAAATATCCTCGGGGGTGTGGGGGCAGACAGCCCCCACGGGCAGCGCGCAGCGCTCAAATTTTTTTTTGCGGTCACATGCTCCACGGCGTTCCACACGACCCGGGCCCATAGTCGGTCATTAGACGGGCACCGGTCGACGCCAGCAGCGATGTAATGACCATGGCACCTCCTGGGTAGAAGCGGAAGCTGCTGAGGACCCAGATGCCGAGGCCGACGGCAAAGCCGAGCAGGGCGAGCGTATGAATGAGGTTCGCCAGCGGCGCGACCAAGCAGGGCAGGGTGGGCAACCACGTCTGCCAGAATGCCGAACCTGACCAGGCTCCTGCGGCCACCACAAGCAGGACGACGATCACGAGAAAATTGCCGAGCAGGCGAGCCATGGGGTTTGCGGGCCGTGACCGTGAAACAACGAGAGCTTGGCAGGGAAAGACAAGAAGGGTAATAGCGCACTTATACATTGCTTCGCAACATAGGTAACCCGGCGGCCACGAGGACGCGTCGGTCGCCGGAAGGGGTGGCCTGGCGGCCACGAAATCACGAGAGATCAGAATGGCGTCGTATCACTTTGCCATGCAGATCATTGGCCGCTCGCGAGCGCGATCGTCCGTGGCGGCGGCGGCCTACCGCGCTGGGGCCAAGCTTAACGATCCGCGTACCGGCCTCGATCACGATTACCGCTACCGGCGCGGTGTGGTGCACAGCGAGATTCTGAAACCGGAAGGGTCAGCCGACTGGCTGGGCGACCGGCAGAAGCTCTGGGGTCACGTCGAGACGTTTGAGAAACGCCACGACGCCCAGGTGGCCCGGGAGATCAATATCGCGCTGCCGGCAGAGCTGGACGCTGAGGACCGGCTGGACCTGGTGCGCGGGTTCATCCAGACGCAGTTCATCGTCCACGGGATGGTGGCCGACTTCGCCATTCACGAGCCGGTGCCGGAAAAGGGCGACGATCAGCGCAACCATCACGCCCACATCATGCTCACGCTCAGACAGGCAACCGCCAAGGGCCTCAATCCGGTCAAAACGCGGGCCTGGAACAGCGACCGTATGCTCGAGGGCTGGCGCGGCGCCTGGGCCGAGCATCAGAACCGTTGGCTGGAATACCGCGGCTGGACCGACCGGGTCGATCACCGCAGCCTGGAAAGCCAGCGCGACGAGGCCCGCAGCCAGGGGGACCGGGTCAAGGCAGCCAGACTGGACCGGGAGCCGGAGATCCATGTCGGCCCACGGGCCCGGGCGGCGGTCGGTCACGGTCGTACGCCGGTCAGCAAACCCCGGGACGTGCGCAGCCGGGCCAACCGACCGCGCACGCGGCGCTACCCGGAGAAGGATCTGGGCACCCGCGTCAGCTATCTACTCAAGCGCATGGAACGCAATCTGGGCCGTTTCGACCGCAAGATCGCCCACCTGCAGAAACGTCTGATCTGGGCCCGCTACCGCCACCGGTATCTGTCGCGTGAGGAGTTTACTGCCCAGCGCGAGCAGCAGCGCCTCGAGCGCGAGCGCGTCTGGCTGCAGAAGCAAGCCCAGCGGCAGGCGATTGAGAAGGCCTTTGAGCGGGCGCAGCTGATGCGCAAACGCCAAGCTCAGGCCGATTTCCTGATCAGTGGCATCGAGAATATGCTGCGCGGCATGGTCGGGATCCGCGACAAGCAGGTCAAACGGCGCTACGCGGTGCGCGACCGCCAGTGGGGGTTCAGCCCGGCGACGGCGCGCAGCCGTCAACACGGGCAGGGCCGTGGCAAAGGACGTCAGCGCGTGTGGACGCCGTTCTAGCCGTCGCGATCGTCGCCACCCTTGGGGCGGAACATATCCGCCTGCGGATCTTCCGGCGGGTCCTCAAGATCATCGAACCCCATCACCGCCAGACCGTCAATCTCGGCCAAGTTTCTGAGATCCTGATCGTTGGTGTAGATCCGGCTGGCAGCTTCGACTTTGGCAATCGCCAGGATCTGCCGGTCGAATTTAACTTTCTGCCAGGGTGCCGTGGTGCCTTCCCGCTTATCACCGGCGCGAATGGCATCGCGGTGCTGCGCGGCCACCTCAACGGCCGCACGGGTGTCGAAAGGCACCACCCGAAAGAACCGCGACCGGCTGATGATCTCGAGATAGGCCGGGGTGGCGTCGCCGGCGCCGGTCAGCAGCTCAGCCAACGCCGGCGTTGGGATGAGGATCTTGTCGCCATCCTTCTGCAGGATGCTGACCAGATGATCGAGACGCTGTTTGACCTGGCCGGATACGTTGACGTCATTATCGAGCAGGGGCATCAGGAAGTTGGCATCGAACACCACGGCCATCAGTGACGTGAACCTTCCCCGCGTAACGCCATGATTGCCGCCAGCGGATCATCCACGTCCCGCCAGGCCGCACCTTCCACTGCCCTCAGCTGACGCACCACATCACCCAGCGGCGTATCCTCCAAAACCTCGAAATCGTCGATAACGAACTCATCGAGCAGCCAGCTTCCATCCGTTTCCCGGCTCCATTTGCCGGTGCCGTGGACACGCAGGGTCCCGTCGCGATAGCGGGCCGCCAGACGCTTCGACATCTCGACCGAGGCGGTGCAGTGATGGGTGACGTCGCCGTCCTGGATCCAGACGGGCACGCTGCGATCGGTGCCGCCGACTTTGATGATGACCCCCTCAAGTGAGCCGCGCTCCTTGAATGGACCGTAGCGGATCGGCTTGGGGCGGTTGCGCCCCTCGAAATGAACGTAGACGACGTTGTCGTGGCTGCCCTTCAGCACTGCCACGGCATTGTCGGCGGCCAGCAGCTCATCGAGCGCCTTGAGCGCCTTAACGGCGTCGGTGGGTCCCTGATTGCTGCGGACATGGTCCATGCGCGCGCGCACCTTCGGCGCCGCCGTGGCATCGACCTCAGCTACCAGCACGGCGCTGCCTTTCTCGACACCGCGAAAATGCACGGCACTGCTTTCCCCGAGCAGTTTGGCCAGCTCACCCATGTACGCAGCCAGACGCGCCATCGGAAGCGTGTCAGGCGTCCAGGCGTCGATGTCCAGGCGGTATTGTTCAGGGCCGGTCATGGCAGTGATGTTCATATTTCGTTCGCGTTTTCCTTCAAGACCCTACCGCAAGTTGAAACACTTGGCATCCGTCATGTGAGCCTATGCAGCATCGCGCCTGGCAGCGGGGACCGGAGCTGACAGGTTGATTGGGGTGACCGTGGCCGGATCGCGCCAGCGGTCCCACAAGCCGTGCCAGCGGCGTTCCTGATAGTAGCGGATCTTGCGTGCGAGAATGGGCCCTCGCACGGTTGAGAGGAACACTAGGGCCCGCGAGCGCGGGAGTTTACGGATCTCGGCCGGATCCTGGAGCGCCCGCCCGGCTTCGGAACGCCCTGCCTGCTGCTGATGACGAAACAGGTCGGTGTTGGCCTGCGACAGACCATTCGACGCGGCCCGCACGGTGGTCATACCGATGGTGTCCGACAGTTCCCGGCCGGTGACGTTGTCATTGACGTCAAAGGCCACCTGCGCGCCGCTGGCGGCCACGAAGGTGCGGGCGCCGTCGACGCCGTAGTGCTTCTGCAGCTGGCCCAAATCTTGAAACACCAGAATGGTCCGGGCGTATTCACGCAGATACCCCATGCCACTTTCCAACGCGTCCAGGCGCCCAAGAGTCGCGCACTCATCAAACAGCAGCAGCGGCTTGTGCGCGGGGCGGGTAAAGCCCTTGGCGCGTACCATGGCGACCACTGCGCAGCCCATCATCACGCGCATGAACGGCGCGTAGACCTTCAGCAGGTCCTCCGGCACGATCACGTAGACCGTGACCACACCCCGGTGCAGGTCGAGCATGTCGAAATCCGAGCGGCTGGCCAGACGTCCACCCACGCGATCGCGCGACCAGATCAGCAGCGCCTTGGCGGCATTCCGTTTGACTGACAGGCTTTCGTCGCTGCCGTCAGATGACAGCATGCTGTCCGCTTCTTCGGCAATGGTCGAGATCCCGGTGGCGGCCATCTGCTCGAGTGTGTGCTGGAAGGCAGCCGTATCGGCTGCCAACAGCTCGCGCACGGTCGACAGGTTCTGCAGCTCGGCCGGGTAGCTGTGCAGCACGTAACCGATCACCGCGGCGATTAAGTTCTTGGCCGAGGTGTCCCAATGGGCGTCATAGCTTTCCGGGACCACCAGCAGATCGGCTAGCATGGCCACGTCTTCGGCCTCGAACAGGCTACCCCGGCGCACCATGCTCAATGGGTTGAACTGATCCGAGAGCAGGGGGTCAATGACGTTGAGTTGGTAGACCGGTCCGAGAGTGGCCCGGTAGCGCGCCGTCACCCCAGCATTTTCCCCCTTGGGATCGGTGACGATCAGGGACCCTTTATGGTCAAGGATGTTGGGCACGACGATGCCGACGCCCTTACCCGACCCCTGAGGGGCGTAGACCAGCATGGCACCGTCGCCGTGGTAGCGCAGGAAGCGTCCCCAGAAGCGGCCGACGATTAGGCCGCGCTCACCCCAGGCGCCTCCGTGCAGCACGTCCCAGGCATCGGCCCAGCGGGCGCTGCCGAAGGTGGTGGAGCGCCGTTGTGCCCATAGCCAGCGCGCGAACCGCTTCAATAGGCGGGTTACCTTGACGGTGGCCCACCAGAGGACCTCCGCCAAGCCTGCAATCAGCCAGAACAGTCCCCGCAGCACATCCATGGTGCCATGATCAGGGAAGTCCCTAAAATTGCAACGGGATTGCCTGAGAAGCTGGCAGCGGCGTCACCGTTCGGGCCTTCTGGACCCGGGCCGTTCCTCGCTGCGCCTTGTGGTGGGCTTCGGTCGGAACGGCCCTGCCGTGGTGCTTAGGCGGGATTGTGATCGGCCATCAGCTGATGCGCCTCGACGGCGGACAGACCAGGCTCGGGTCCGACCGAGGTGACCATGCCGCGACCGCTCAGGCCACCGCCGTTCCGCAACTCCTGCATTGCCTCCATGACGCGCTCGAAGTCGTTGGTTCCCTCCGGAAACGACGGGCTTTTGCGACCGTGGACCTGGCCATTGTAAGCCATCTGGATCTTGTAGACCCACTGCGGATTGCCGTCGGACCAGTGTTCACTGCCGCGTGAGACCCGATAAGCGGGGTTGCCCTCATGCGGTGGGCTGGCTGGCACGTCGAGATAGCGAACGGGGAAATAGACTTTCATAACGATGCACTCCTATAGAACCTATAGGATCTATGGGACGTCGCCCTCAATGAGTCAATGGCACAACTGCCTCACCCTTGGGCACAACCTTGGCCATGCCTCTGGAACCTTCGCCGTTCTTATGGTTTTTGTAACAGAAATCAAAAGGAGGGTGGCACTATGGATCGGGGCGAAAAGCGGGGCGGGCCGCGCATTAATTCCGGTCGTCCTAAGGGTGCCGCCACCCGCGTCGTGCGGCTCCCCGTGCCGATCGCCCAGATCGCCCGCCGCATGAACGAGCGCGGCTTTCGTGCCGGCGACGTGAACGCCTTTCTGGACGTAGAGGCCCGCACGTCCCTGACGGTGCCCCTCATGAGTTCCAAGGCGTCGTGCGGGTTCCCCTCCCCGGCCGACGACTACATGGAAGGGCCGATCGACTTCAACGACCTGATCGTGCGGAACCCGGAGGCCACCTTTGCCGTCCGCGTTGCCGGCGAGAGCATGACCGGCGCCGGCATCTTCCCCGAGGATATCGCCGTGGTGGACCGCTCGCGCGGGCCGGTGCATCGCTGCATTGTGCTGGCCTGCCTGAACGGCGAATTCACCATCAAGCGCTACCTGGTCCGCGAAGGCATTATCACGCTCAAGGCCGAAAATCCGGCCTTCCCGAGCATCACCATCGGCGACGATTGCGATTTCGAGGTCTGGGGCGTGGTCACGCGCTCCATCCGATCATTCTGACCATGGCGCCCCTCTTCGCCCTGGTGGACTGCAACAACTTCTATGCGTCGTGCGAGCGGGTGTTTCAGCCGAAGCTCCGGGGCCTGCCGGTGGTGGTGCTGTCCAACAACGACGGCTGCGTGATCGCCCGCTCGAACGAGGCCAAGGCCTTGGGCATTGTCATGGGCGATCCTTGGCACCTGCGGCGCAAGGACTTCGAGAAATGGGGCGTGATCGTGCGCTCGAGCAATTACACGCTCTATGGCGATATGAGCGCCCGCGTCATGCGGACCCTCTCCAATTTCACGCCGGAAATCGAGGTCTACAGCATCGACGAGGCGTTCCTGAACCTCGCCGGCTTTGCCGATCCCGAGGCCCATAGCCGCGTTATGCGGGCGACGGTGCTGCAATGGACCGGCATCCCCGTATCGGTCGGGATCGCCCCCACAAAGGTGCTGGCCAAGATGGCCAACCGTCTGTCGAAGAAAGACCCCGCCAGCGGCGGCGTGATGATGCTGGCCGACGAGGCCGCGCAGACGGCCGCATTAGCCAAGATTGAGCTAACGGACGTGTGGGGCATCGCCACGCGCATGGCGGTCCGCCTGAATGAGCTGGGCATTCGCACGCCGCTAGAGCTGCGGGCGGCCGATCCAAAAAAGGTACGATCGAGTTTTGGCGTGGTCATGGAGCGAATGGTCTACGAGCTGCGGGGCGTCTCATGCCTGTCGCTGGAAGAGCATTCTCCTGACCGGCAGAACATCATGGCGTCCCGGTCTTTCGGCCGCCCGGTCGAGGACCTGGACGAAATGCGCGAGGCCGTGGCGGCCTATATGAGCCGCGCGGCCGAGAAAATGCGCCGGCAAGGGCTGGTGACGGCCGCCATCACCGTGTTCGTCAACACGAACCGTTTCCGGGTCGAGGACGCTCAATATTAC
>JBBMEG010030199.1:0-22535 GCA_037832605.1 Cyclanthera cordifolia
TATCTACTTCCTCCCCTCCTCAATCTATAAGAATTTTTAATATAAGAACTACGAGGATTTAGAGTTGAATATCTACTCCTCATTATTATAATCTCTTTTTGAAGTTAAATGAATCCATTCGAAGTTGGAAGAGAGAAACATGAGAAGTTGAACTATTTGTTTTAAGTACATCACAACTTCTTTCGAATTTTTCATCAGCATCTCCTCAACTTATCTCCAACGTTCTTTCGAACCTCAATTTATATATCCTTCTTCCTCTCCTCTCTTTTCATAAACACGAAAATCCAAACGCCCCTAAAGGTAATTTTAGAGTAATAGTTTGAAGTATGATTTGAGTTGGACAACATACGGAAAGTATGACCTTTGGCTGATATTGAGCTATTATTCTTATGAGAAATTATTGTTTTAATTATGAAAACCAGTGTGTATATAATACATATCTTATAGGAAAAGGGCAATCATATGAAATTGGACCCATAATGCTCCCAGAGATGACATGAATTATGATGAAAGAAATTTAATCTGACAAAATGAAAATGTAATATGCTTTGCTTTTTTATGTATTAATTCCATATTGTTTGATTTAAAGTAAAAATATTGACTGAAGAGCACGTGCTTGTGATACCTTTTAAAATATTATCTGCAACAAACTCATTCTCTTCCATAATTTCCATCATTTCAAAAATTCATTATTTCTAAAGAATCTGGAGTAATTCAAGTTACTCAAATTTATTTATTAAATATAAAAATATGTTTCTTACAAATAACATTGTTATAATTGGATAGGCACGAACTATTTTTAGACTTTATAATCTCCATAATCCTTTCACATATTTTGTTTAAGTTTTTATGTCACAAAAATATATTCAAATATTTTTTAGAAAAGACAATATGATAACCCAACATAATTCGAATACGTAAAGATTGGGTTGAATTGCAATATATGTAAAGAAAAATACTTCATCTAAAATAAATATGCTCTCTCTTAAACCTTAATTAAAAAAAAAAACCGGTAACATTTCCTCTCGAAAATATCAATACTCAAATCAGTATTTCATATTCTCAAACAACTCAGTTTTTTCTTCTTCCTCTACTTCCTTCCGATTACTTTGATTATCTATTCTCTCCTCCACCCAAAATCTAATCACTCCTGATTATCCATTTGAAATCAAATTTCTTAAAAGAGGTTCACACTAAAAGATGAACTCTGAAATCATCCAATTAGTAGAGTAGAATATATTAATATTTTAACTTTTTCAAAAGTATTTCTAAAGATGCCACAGTAAAAAGGTAGTGGCAAACAATGAAATATTTGTTATAACTGGTATCAAACTTGTAGATTCTCATAAGGGTTGAGGTCTTTCAATCTAGCAAAGATACAAAAAATCAAAATCCTAACCTTTAGAAGAAGAAAACAAAAGGGATCGATCATGAGCCATCAAACAGTTTAACTGAATTGAACCTCAATCTAGCTCGACAGCAGCAACCGAACCTACTACCATCTGTACATGTCTGGTTAGAGCTGTGCATATGGACACGGTGCAACCGTCTACACCCGTCAGTTATGGGGGTTAGGCTTGGTCAGTGTTTTCGTAAAATAGTCGCGAATCTCGAAAAGTGTTCTCATTATCTCACATTAGAAAAATAGAGGTAAGGTAGACTACTCATCTCATAATTAATTAGTTTCGAGATGAATGTCCACACTTTCTAATTCATAAAGCCGCAAACAAACGGTTTAAACTCCAAACAGATTTTTGAGGGACGTTCATATTTAGCCAATAGCCACTAACTCAGATTTCCTCGTAAAAAGGTTAGTAATTCTGAAACTTTTGTTATAGTAATTATTTGATTTATTATTTCTTTTAATTTAAGCTTAAAATAATATTTCAACTCATAGTTTTCATTACTTTCTTTTTGTTTTGTGTTTGTTTCTTTTTTTTGTTACTATCCTCTTCTTTTGTCTTTGGCTCCCTTTTATTTTATTTTATTTTTTATTTTATTTAATTTCTTCACACTTTTTCGTTCTGGCTCGCATTTAATTAAAACTATTTCTCGCTCTGGATCGCGGCAAACACTAACGTCTGCTGATGCCGGAAAATTATTCTGAAGTAAAGCGGTAAAAATGCAACTAACGTGCGCTCTATTGCAGTAATGGAACGGGCTGGCCCACAAAATTTTAGTGGGCCCAAATAAGTCCACGTTTGGTCAACAGTGGAGGCCCATCTTCTTGTGACCTGCTGTGGGCCTGACAATAATGGGCTTCATTTATTCTAAATAGAAAGAAAAAAAAGTCGACCTATTATAGGTCGAACAATTCCTAGTTTTTTTAGGTGTTAATGTATCACTAGTAACAGCTGAGCTATACTCATTTTGACGAAGAATTCCTTGTAAAAAGGTTAATAAATGCAAAACTTCTATCTCAAAAAAAAAGAAAAGAAGATAGCGTTCAATAATCATTTGATTTCTTTATTTTAGTGTCCATGATCTCTTGGTCAACGGATCAATATTATTATCGTCGAGATACTGTTCTTGTGGGCAAAATCAAAAAACTATTAAAGTTTAATTCAATTTGATAAAATTTTATTTTAATTAGATATCTCAATAGTACTATAAGATTTTAATGTATGGTTTGTGATCTTCAATTATAAAAAAAATGATTTCCTTATCAATTACCCATATACATTACAAAATGGACAAAGCAAACATGTTTGCCTCACTTTTCTTAAAACAAGATTGTGCGTGTGATTCACTATTTTTAAAGATATTTGATAACATACTAAATAGTAAATAGCATAAATTTATATTTCAAAATTAATTGATAAACAAAATAATAGATGGTCTATTTTATAAAAGATATCATAACAATAATAAAAGGTATATTTATAAATATTTTTTTTCAAATTTAGCAAAAAAAAAAAAAAAAAAAAAACAAAAAAACAAAAAAACAAATTAAATGCATATTAAAAATTTGAAAATATGTTACTATACCAAAAAAACAGCAGATTCATGTAAAATAATCACAGCAATGATTCGGGTAAAATAATCACACCAATACTAACTCATTCAATTAAATTGATTTTTTTAGATTACAATATTAAAGGTGGGGAACTAGAATCACAAATAAAGTTAAATAAATATTTAACGAAAAAGGTAAAATTATTTTTTTAAAAAAAACAATGGAAATCTAAAAAAAAAAAGAAAAAAAAGAAAAGAAATTAGCAAATGAAAAAGATAAGATTTATAATAATTTTTTTCACATATTATCATTTATTTAATTTATAATAATAATTATTTTAGTAGAAATTGGTGAAGAGACACAATTAAATGAGTGCCAATTCGCAATTCTTAAAAAAAATTAAAATTTGACTTTTCAATCATTGGTTAAAAAAAAAACTTTTCAATCATATTATTGAAAAAAGGAAAAGGGGCAGAAGAATTGGACATTTTCTTAAGAAGCCAACGGCGCAGGATTTTTCCCACTACAGAAAAAGCGCCGTAGGATTTTGATCAAGCGGTGCTATGGAAGCCAAAAGATCAGACGTGGAACGTCTGGCCGAAAAATCAACCCTAGATATCAAAGTCAACAACAATTTCAACCAATTGAATGCGAATACTATTTACGTTCACGTCTTCTTTTACTGGCTGCATTGCGATCGGTTTGAGTTTTGTTCATTATTCAGATCACAGTTCACAACTCTGTTTGTGGATAATTGACGATTAAATTATCTCTTCTAAAGAAAACCGGAAAGGTATTTCCAATTCGCTGTCACCTACCTAAAGATGCGTGCCTGAACATTTCTTTTTCAGGTATGGATAAATGATTTCTGATCGAGGAATCCGATACTGAGGAATCTATTTCCATTTTGATTTTCTCTACAGTGATCGTCTATATTTGGTAGTGGTGGATTCGCATCTTGGAGTGTTAATGGATTCTGCAGTGGCTCGGCGTCGGATTCAGGCAATTCAGGATCATCTTGTTCCCGCCGGCGATTTCTCTTCTTCTCAACTCCAGCTGAACGCTACTGCTGCTGAGTTTTTAAACGGTCTATCTCTTTCACTCTCTGTTTTGGCTGTTGCTTAATTGTTCATTTTATATCTCGATGTATGAAAAGCTCAGAGGCGTGTTTTGTTCAAAAATATATTAGTAATTTCGTTTTTATGAAAAGCTAGGGATCTGTAAAGTATTCCAACTGATGACGATATTATCATTGGCTTGGTTTTTTTTTTTTTTTTTTTGCTTCTTGGCCCATCGTCGTCAACGCGGGCCGTAAGGACTTTGTTTTCTTGCCCAAACGCATTGGTAATGCCAATTAAACTGACAATATATTTTCGAATTCATTTCCAAGTGACCATCAAGCCTGTCTATGGTGAGCAATGAGCATCAAAGTATAAGTAGATAACACAAGCATTTACGATTCACGATTTAAGAAAATTGAACTCTATTTACATATATTCGTAACTGTCAGGGATCAGTTTGCACTTCCACTATTGTTACATGACCCTCTAGAATTTAGGATGTTTAGAAATTTCTTTAGAAGTTAATTTCTAGCGAGTTGTCATTGATCACATCTTAGTTATTAAGGTTCTTCATGACCATTAAGTCAATTCAGGATCATTGGATGGTTAAGCACTTGTTGGCTAACTAGAGGTCTTTAATCACGTTGATGAGAGCGTTTCTTGTATACTGATTCTGGATATTTTTGAGATTTTCATTGTCCATGTGGTAGGTTCCGGTTGTGGGGCGTTGTTGATCATACCAATTTAATTTTTCTCGCTATAGGTTCTAGCTCAAAATTGGGTAGTTTTGTACGGTCCGATATGCGAATGATTAAGGTCTGTATCTTTCTTCTTTTTCTCTATGACGCAAGGCAGAAGGTTTAGTAATAAATATGGTTGACTTCAGAAGACTTAGACGCTGCCAAACATTATTTCAAAAGGGGAGTACGAACTACTATCACAAAGGCCTAGTTGTTGAAGGACAAATGGTTGTTGAAGGACAAATGCAGAAGGAAAGTTTAAAGCTCATCATGCAAGTCTATTGATTTGGAACATGGAAATGGTTCGTTTATTCTTATTTTTTTAAAATATGGTCTCATTTTCTGAGCGGCGACTCTCCGAACCAACAAGTTGCAGTTTCTTTATCGTAGTTCAAGTCTTTGCTGCGGGACTGCAGTGGAATTGGAACTGATTGGATGAAAGTTGTCGATTTTGAGAAGGAATCGTTTAACTTGTTTTAAAACTTTAATTTTATGGAATCTGCACGGTGTGAATGTATTCTATATTTAGTAGTAGAGATTCTGGGGACCGTTCTTTATTGCAAGAATATTCTACTCCACTTTGTTACTATTGGGCCGAAGGTTGGGTTTTTTTAGTTGGTATATGGTTAAGAAGAGAACGGACTTTTGAATCTGAATACAAAAGGTGTTATAAAGCTGGCAAGCCACATTTCTTATGCATGTAAGTCAAGAAAATCTTAGCGGACCATCTTCTCGTCTATTATCATTGAATATGGAAAGATGAAAAATGCAGTGCCCTATTTTTGTAAATATATGTGGTGTATTATTCGAGTCGATAACATTCTTCTACCACGCTTTGCTGACGTTGTCAAAGTTATTAAATCTGAGCAGGGGATGGCTACAGTGTTGTGCTTCCGGAAAAATTGCATCTTGGAAAGTGGAATGTATATAGGTAAAAATATTAATGGGTTGCTTGAACTTGATTTTACCCTTCTGCTTGGCTATACTTCATAAAGATAATATGTTTTGTCATGGTAGATCCGCTCGCTCTCCTTTAAAGCTTGTGGATAGATTTCCCGATCATCCTGAAATTGGTACATTGCACGATAACTTTATGTGAGTAGCTTCACTTCCTCTGTCTTCTTTCTGATTATAAACACATGGTTTGTTTACTGCTAGTTTTGATTGCCTATAAATTGAATCTGACTTGTGATTTCACTTTATCCCCTGTAGGCACTCAGTTGATGTATACAGGGACTATAAATATCTAGGTACTCGGATCAGATGTGATGGAACAGTTGGAGAGTGAGTTATGCTACTGTTAAGTTTCAAGTTTTTAGCAGTGCTAGTTTCCTTAAATTTCGACATATTCTTTTTCCCTTTTAAGGTATAAATGGATGACATATGGAGAAGCAGGTTCTGCTCGGACAGCAGTAGGTTCTAGCCTTATTAATCACGGCATACCAAAGGTGAATGCCTAGAGAAAGAATAATGTTTTTCACTTCTTTTACCGGGGATTGGAATACCGGTAATTGGTAAAACTGATGAATGTGTATCTACCCTATAACGTCTTTAGTGTTGCCTAACCATTACTAGTATCCTTGACACAGGGATCTTGCATTGGGTTATATTTTATCAATAGACCTGAGTGGCTTGTAGTTGATCACGCCTGCTCAGCATATTCGTACATATCAGTTCCTTTATATGATACTCTTGGTTTGTCATTTCTCATCTAGATATTCTTTTCTTTTTATGTGAAAATTTCCCCATTTCGTCTTGTGTTTGAACCTTTTTATATTTATTTTATTTTATAGGTCCCGATGCAGTCCAGTACATTGTAAATCATGCTCTTGTTCAAGTTATATTTTGTGTTCCTCAGACACTGAATACTGTGAGTGAAACATTAGATTTTATTTGGTCTGCTGCGTTGTTAGAAATCTACTTCAATTTCCAAAAGAATTAATGTTGCTGAAAGAATCAGTTTCAACCATATCCTTGATTTTCGATTGAAATTAGATTTGAAGAAAAATATTTATTATTTTGTAACTTTCACTCCGCAGCTATTGAGCTTCTTGTCAGAAATTCCAACAGTACGCCTGATTGTGGTATGGATACTGCGTGTTTGTAATTGTTTTCAATTTGATTCTGATCTCCAGCTGCTTGTAACGATGATCAATTAATTTAATTTTCAAATTTTATAGGTTGTGGGTGGGATAGATGATCAAATGCCATCGCTTCCATCATCCACTGGAGTTCAGATTCTAACGTATGCAAGCTTGCTAAGTCATGTAAGCCCTTAGTCTCCCATGATATAATTGGAAAGAAGAAGTAAAGAAGAAAAGTAAAAAACGTAAAATCCTCCCACAATGTCTTTAAAAAGTGTAACATGCATAGCCGTTGGCATGGTTTCTATAGGGCTGCAGCTTCTTTGTTAGGCTATTTATGTTCCATCCTGAAGGAGTCAATGAAATTTCTGATATTTGTGCAGCCTTTAATGTAAGGGTCCCATTATTTGTTTGTTTTTAGAATCAAAATTGATTGTATAGGAATATGCAAGTAAGAAAAATGTGAGCATTTGGAATGAAATCAAATTAACGAATCATAGTCTTGCTTGCCATGCCACTAAATTCTTCTACCTGCTCCAACTTTACTTATGATTAGCTTCTCTATGATACTGTTTATCTCATTTTTTTGGAATAACCTTGTGTCTTTATTCTTTTCTTTCAGGGTAGCAGTAGCATCCAACCTTTTCGCCCTCCAAAACCTGACGATGTAGCAACTATTTGCTACACGAGTGGTACAACTGGGACCCCAAAGGTGTAATTTCTAAGAATTCTCTTCTTTCTGACCATGAAGGACGAAGTTGTTGACATCACTTGATCTTTCAAACCCTACAAGGTTGCGTTTTCTTATTCTCACGATCACATCAATATCTTGACAGGGGGTTGTACTGACACATGGGAATTTGATTGCAAGTGTTGCTGGATGTTCTCTTGGCTTGAAATTTTACCCCTCAGATATGTATGCATCAGCTGTGTTAATTATACATTACTATTGCGTGACATTATCATTTAATTTGACTTATATATTTGGCTTCTACTGATTTACATTCTAATTATCAGCTACATATCATACCTCCCTTTGGCACATATATATGAACGGGCTAACCAGGTCTCATCGGCTTATTTTGGGGTAGCTGTTGGTTTTTACCAAGGGGTATGAAGCTATTAATGCTGTTCTATGTAACACTCAATTTACTATGAACTTGAGAGCGCTTCATTCCTTGCTTGAGGCAACCTGATATGGTTTCTATACTTGTTCAGGATAATATGAAATTAATGGATGATATGGTTGCATTAAGACCGACTATCTTTTGCAGTGTTCCCAGGCTGTATAATAGAATATATTCTGGGTAAGATTCATTGATCAACAATTATTAATCAGACAGAAAAATACAATGCTTTTCTAATTTTTTTAGTTGGTTACACGGTGACCAGAATTATTAATGCTGTAAAGACCTCTGGTGTGCTGAAAGAGAGACTGTTTAATATAGCTTACAATTCCAAGAAGCAAGCAATAATGAACGGTATGGTTTTAACCGTGAAAATTTTCACGCACGGATGTCATGTTTCATACTTTTAGTTCAAAAGTGCCATTCTTTTATATAATTTTTTTTATGATTCAAAAATCTCTCTCCCTTTTTTTTCCAAAATCATATTTTACAGCTCATAATATTATCACTCCTATTGGTTTAACCGTTCTAAGTCAAATTCTTTTGTAACTGTGCTTGATCTTTTTGACGGAAAGAAGAAAGGACAACCTAAATGTGGGTGGTAAAGCAACCCCTTCCCAGAAAGTACATCAACTCAGCTCTCTAATCGTTGATAATTTACCTTTAACGGTAGTTTCAAAATAATTTTATGTGGTGGAACCATGGAGGACCGCCCCCATTTTCTTTTTCTTAAGAATGCACATCAATCATAAAAGGGCTTGAAAGATCAATTACACAGAACCTCAGCTTTACCTTTCAATAGAGAACCACCAAGCATTCAAGGAAAAATTGGTCCACCTTCACAGAGAGGCATTGCTGCACAAAATCCCTACTACTGCTGGCAGAAGAGCAACAGCAATGTAGGATATATGGTCTAATGTCTCTTCATTTCATTTTCATAAGCTGCAAACCGAGTGGAAGAGGAACCGATGAGGCAAATTTTCGTTGTACTCTTACTGCTGTATTTAGTGAGGCTTCTATAGAAAAGGAGGAACAAAGGAAGAATTTTTGGGGATCTAGCCTTAGCGTTAGTCAAGTGATATTCCACTAGATTTTGCCTCCGAAGTTTGTGTTTATCAGAGTGACTAAACTTGTCTAGTCTTTCCCTCCTTTCTTTTCAGAAATTTTATTATTGATCCATACTTGCATCTATTTACACAGTGTACCATTAGTTTATATTTACCTATTTTATGTATTAGTATTTTCTAATTTTTGCAAGTTGATTATTCTGTATTGTGGGACGTCCTACTACTGAAGGAAAAAGTCCATCTCCCATCTGGGATAAATTGGTATTTAATAAGATAAAGGCGAAGATGGGAGGGAGAGTTCGTGTCTTGACATCAGGTGCCTCACCATTGTCTCCTGATATACTAGAATTTTTGAAGATGTGAGTTTTTTGTTTTTTATTTTGGTTCACGTTCACAATTTTGAATTTTATCAACACTTTTGTTATTTTGTTCGTCTCATTTTATATATTATTATTATTCAGCTTCCTTTTAGTTTCTGATGAAGGGTTAGATGTAATTGCTCCACAGCTGCTTTGGTGGTCCAGTATTTGAAGGCTATGGAATGACAGAAACATCTTGTGTTATAAGTACTATGGACCCAGACGATAACCTTTGTGGTCATGTCGGGGCTCCGAACCCGGCTTGCGGTAAGCTGCTGAGATGAACTTTTCAGTAATTTAGAGTTTAAGACATGATTATGCTTAAGAAGTTTTGGTGATAAATTTACGATTTTTTTATGAGGATTGCATCGAACCTCTGTTATTTTACTGGGATGAACAAATAACAATAAACTCAATTGTGTGAAAGTGTGGAAAATTGATTTGCAGTCAGCCATTGGTCTAAAAAGGGAAATTTATTGAATGTGGCTCTCAACCTTCTAACTAGTGGATGTAAGGTATACTTGTAGGTTTTAATTTCTCTTTCATACAATTTAGTCTCCGGAAATAATTTCTCCTACAAAAAGAAGTCTGTAACATCAATTAGACGCAGAGTAGCTTCATATAGTTCTGCACCCTGAGTGGGTGACTTGATTCCTGTCATCAATTCTTAGGTCTTTTTTCTTGCCCACTGTAATTGTTTCAATTTATAATTTGAAGTGTGGATTAAGATTTTCCTTCATTTCTGTTTTAGAAATAAAGCTCGTGGATGTTCCAGAGATGAATTACACATCTGTTGATCAGCCCTATCCTCGAGGTGAGATCTGTGTCAGGGGTCCCATTGTTTTCAAAGGCTATTTCAAAGAAGAAGTGCAGACGTAAAGTTTTCTTTTCTCACCTCTTTGGATGGAGTAAAATTGTTTTGAGAACTTCATAATTTAAATAATGCTTTCAATTGGACAGGAGGGAAGCTATCGATGAAGATGGATGGCTCCATACTGGAGATATTGGACTATGGTTGCCTGGTGGTCGTTTAAAAATTATTGACAGGTGAACTCTACCTCCTCGCTTCTCTTTGTTGTCTTTTGATTCGTAGAATCTGAACTAACTTGTTAGTTAAAGCATAGCTGTAAACCTTTAATAGAAAAATGGAATTTGCTGAAGCCATTGAAGAATAGCATGGATGTTGTACGTACAGTGTAATTTAGTGTGGAACATATGTAAGAGATATGAATGAACAAGAGAAAACGGGGTTCAACATATACCTTCATTCATCATGATTTGACTAGTATTGACAATGTCGAGTTTATGTTGTGGTGAATGAAATCTTAAACTAGATATTACTGGATTTGAGGTCGTAAAGATAATGTTGAAATCCTCAGGACTGTAATATCCTAAAAGAATATAATATAAAAATAAATATTCAATCTTATTGACACTATTTATTGACTTTTGCAATAAAATATCTCCTGATCATACCAGTACATGGTTGATTCAAATTATTGTGTGCATGTTCATATTGTTAGTGTCCTCGGGTTCTTTGTTTAAAGTAACACATTTTACTCTTATGAAATAATAAGGTTAAATAAATCTCTTATTCATCGCTAAGAAGAGTAATAGCTCCACGACATGTCGCAAAAGATCATGGGCTTGAATCCACCCTTCCCTCAATTGTAGTTGAACTAAAAAAAAACTCCTATATATTGTAACGGTGGGATTCCCTTCTTTTATTAAAAGTTTTGTACGTCTCCATAGGAAGAAGAACATCTTTAAATTGGCACAGGGTGAGTATGTTGCACCAGAGAAAATTGAGAATGTGTATGCAAAGTGCAAGTTTGTCGCCCAATCCTTCGTTTACGGTGAGAAATGGGATTCTATTTCTTCTTTGTTTCTTGACGAGCTTTATCACTGGTTCTTATGCATTCTACCATGTCGTAGAGTCAGTTTGTTACTGATGCTCTTTGCTACTTTCTGAAGGTGATAGCTTCAATGCATCCCTAGTAGCTATAGTTTCAGTTGATCCGGAGATTTTGAAAGCATGGGCTTCTTCTGAAGGCATCAAGGTATTCCACTTTGTGTCTTAATCTTTGAAATATTATTCATTGGGATTGGATTTTACCGAACTTCTAGTTGCAATTATCACTTGACTTCTTGTATTGAGAAACTATGACCCCCGACAAAACTTAGAGAAGTGTTTAACTAACCCTACTTCAGCTGCCATTTGTCCATGTGCTAAGAAGTTTGGTTTTTCATTAACAAATTGTTTTTTATGGTAGGGAAATTAATAGAGCTAATGTTGGCGTATAATTTGTAGCATAAAAGAAACCAAAAAGTTGCAAACATAAACTTTAACAGAGAAACACAAAATCAACTTTCACAAATACTCTTTCACCAAGTCAACATATAGGTTGCACACCCTCCCAATTACTCAAGGTTCCCAAGGAATGAGTTCCAATGTAAATATCAGAATATGCAAAATTCATAAACACTTGAGAAAAGCCACACCATGAAGCTGAGAAAATTTATCCACATGACATTTTGGCATATTTTGAAATCATGACCGAACAAAGAGAACAGATTACCCGCTAAGTTAATGGAAAAGATACTTGTAATTGCAAAGTTTCGGAGAATTGCTAATCAAAATTTCCTGCTGTACTCCGGCAATGAAAGGCTACACGGCTCATAAGTCATACCATCTTCAGCCTTCATACAAAGGACACACATTAGGTCTCTAACACATTAAATAACACTTCTTTTATAGCTTCTTCACAGTGTTTAAACTTCTTGAATCATTACCCAAAGGAGAACATTCACCTCTCTTGGAGACTTTACTTTCTCTGAAGGTTCCAGCAACGCTCTGAAAAATTCACAACCCTCTGGACAATTAACATATTTTTCTTTTGATCAGACACATTTTAATTGATGATTGAAATTACAAGAGAAAATAAGAAAGAACTCCCAAAGGTGGTAATAGAAGGCCACTCCAGTTAAATTGAAGGCAGGAGAAGCTATAGACATAATTTAATGGAGATTGTTTGCATCAAGTCATAGTTAAAGAAACAACATTATTAATGAAGTGCAAGTACACAGACTTCTTATTTTGGGAAGTTCTTTTGCTTCTCTCAGGACAATTTACAAAAAAAAAGTGAACTGAGAAAATTCATGAATCCTCCCACTTTTTTGGTTAAGAAACGATGTATTTATCACAAAAAAGAGAAACAACTCGGGGGCGGAGTAGAGTGAACCTCCTTCCAAAAGCTACAAAAGAAACCCATCCAGTCTTCACAAGTTGTGCATAGGCCTACTCAATTTTAAGAGTTTATAATCTTTTTTTCTCATCTTCCTAACCAGTGGTCGTCTTAAAAACTATGTGCAGTACAATGATCTTGGCCAACTCTGCAATGACCCAAGAGCAAGGGCTGCAGTCTTGGCTGACATGGATGCCATTGGAAGAGAGGCACAGGCAAGCAACTGCGTTAAATATTGATTCAATTGAGCAAGTTTGCTCACTCTTGCGCAACTATAAAACAAAATCACATTGTTTAATTTCAGTTAAGAGGTTTCGAATTTGCTAAAGCTGTCACTTTGATCCATGAACCGTTCACGTTGGAGAATGATCTACTCACTCCTACATTCAAGGCAAGTGATGAATGTAGAGATTATTTTGAGAGTAGTTGAATGATTAAACTGACGTGATATGTTCTGATATGAGTTCTTTTTTCTCCACAGGTCAAGAGACCCCAAGCAAAAAATTACTTTGCCAACGCAATCTCAAATATGTACGCTGAGCTTGCTTCAACAGAACCATCTCCCCAGAAGATGTAGCAAACTGAAAAAACTGTTAGTCACTCTCCACCTTTTTTATCCAAGAAAAAAATGTAGCAAACTTGAATCTAATAAGATCTTGAAAATGAAAAATCCGAGCCCCTTGGAATTGATATCACCATGGAAACCACCCAAGGATCTTCTGTTTGTTACATGGTGTTCTGATTGTTATATAAGTATTATAACATGTGTTAAGCCACACTGATATCTCCTCAAAGATCATACCATTTTCTAAATCTCCGATTGTTTGCCTAAGAAAAGGACGATGGAAAATATTACTGTAATGAATATCTTGAGCTATTAATTTTATTGAATAAGTTGTATTACTTTTATCTTCTTCGGTTTCAAGTAAAATAAGCAAGCATGATTGTGCTTTTGCTCATATTTGCCTATACTTCCCTTTTTCTAAAGTAGTATGATTGTGGCCATAACTATAGTCTCTAAACTATGGAAGTGCTGTTATTTATTATTGCTGGTGTTTCATGGATAGTGTTAAAAGTGTGGCTGGTTTGGGGCGGGCGTAGATACCCTGGATGTATGAGTGCTAAGCTCTGAATTTTTCGTTATTAAATAAGTAAATGCTTATGTTTTGGCTCGTGTATGTTCTCAACGAAAGTAAGTTGTAAAAAAACAAAAGATAATGTTTTTACTAAGGATGATATGCTTTTTGTCAAAAAAAGAGAACGAAAAAAAAGGACTGTTAATGGTAGAGATTAAACCCAAAACATAATCTAATGTTTGAGGTAATTGTAGATGAAATTTTTCAATATTTATTAATAATGCGAATTCAAACCCAACTTCAGGCAAGTTTTGAAGATTTTAAAATTCATGCTTCAATGCCTATAAATCCTCTCAAAGGCAGCAGCTGTGATAGATGCTTTTTTCCTTATGTTAATTTATCAGACCATTTAAGCTATTTCCTGCTTAACCCTTACCCCATTTTTAGCAAACCTTCCAGAAATTATAGAGCAAATTACAACTAGAGAGAAGGTTCAAACTCATTTACTTCAAACCAACTTCCATTTTCTCTATTTCATCCTTGCACACAAATCTCCTCCAAAACCAATGCTGCTTCCATACTTTTTCGGTCATTTCTTCAATCGGAACATTCTTCGTCTCCGGCAGCAAGAACAACACAAACACAGACATTACCAAAACCCAGCAGGAGAAGAACAAGAAAATCCCAAACTTTAAATGACAGAGTATGGATAGGAAGGCTTGAGCTACTACAAAAGTAAACAGCAAATTGACACAAACTGTCACGCTTTGGCCAGCTGAGCGAGTCTCCAATGGGAATGTCTCGCTTGGGATCAGCCATCCCAATGGCCCCCATGACCAAGCAAATGAAGACACGAAGCTGCACACCATGACCACAACTAATGTTGCAAAGCCTTTGGTGAGATCATCGGTATGATCCTTTACTTTGATGCCGAGGATTGTGGCGATCACCAATTGAGAAATGAACATCTGTACTCCGGCCTCGAGCAGCAGCAATCGGCGGCCGACTTTGTCGACGGAGTAGATTGATACGACTGTGGAGGCTACATTCACGGCTCCGGTGATCACGGCAGAGTATAAGGAAGCACTGGTTTTGAAACCCAGTGTGTTGAATAGGACTGGAGCGTAGAACATAATTGCATTAATGCCTGTAAATTGCTGGAATATCTGCAAGGAAGAAGATGAAAAATTGGTGAGCTTTATGTATCATCATCATCTGAGATGGTGCATTTGAAGAACAATTTGTCCAACTGCAGGGTAAATATATTACGATTTTAAGTAAGTCAGATAACTATAGAATTCAACACGAGAGATTTGTTAATTAAAAAAAAAAGGGGGAAACAAGTATGTTAAAACGCAAACGTTACTTGTATTTAGATTGTGTTTGTAAATTAGTTTTACTAGTGTACCAGCAAAAACTGAATTAGTATAATGTGGATAAGTAAGTGGGTTCGAAGCCAAGATTAATAGCCAAGATTACTTGTGTGTCCATAAACCAAACATATCATGTGTGTGTTCGAATCCCCCTAGTTGAATTCTGAAGTTTGGTTTCAAATCCCCACCTCTAAATGTTTGATTAGCTTATGTGTACGATTCTGATTGGTAAGATCAACTAAATAAACTAATAAAGTACATATCTTCAACTAAAGGTTTAATTATACGAATTTTCACCAATCCACTATTGATCGTGCGTAGTGTTTCATCTTTTGTTTGTGACATTCATAAAGACTGCAAGGTTATAACATCTTTCTCATGCAGATAGGAACATACAAACTCGAATTTTCCAGAGTGACAGACAACATTCATGTTAATGCTATAATGCAGAGATCAATTTCTAGTGAAGAATTCAACAAGAGTAGTAAATATACTAACCTGTAAGGCAATAGCAATGATGAGCTGGGGGCGGTTCCTTCGCTTTAAGAGGTTTCTAAAAGGATGTTTAATCTCTCGAGCCACACGGCTAGCCTCCACCAACTCCAAGAACTCTGGCTCAACATTATCAGTCCCACGGATCTTCTTAAGCACTGCTTTGCCTTCCTCCAGACGGCCACGCTCTATAAGGCTGTTGGGAGTGTCCACCACCAACAGAGCCCCTAAGGTAAGGAGGCCGGCGGGAATTCCGGCCAAACCTAATGATAACCTCCACCCCCATCCGCCCTCTATTCTATATTTTACAGGATAAAAGCTTATTATTTTGATATTCAAATCTTAACGTTGAAATAAGTTGAGGGAACTTACTTTGCAGTGCCGTAGTTGACTAAGTTTGCAAAGAGAATGCCAATGGTCACATTGAGTTGGAATAGTATGTTTAATCCTCCTCGAATTCTGGTTGGGGCTATCTCCGAAAGGAACAGTGGCACTGCCTGTTTCACACATTGATTTTCACTGTAAGTAGACTGAAAGATTGAGAAAATTGAAGCTACTACACTCATGGATGAAACTCATCTTATAACTAAATTATTCATTTGTTTATAGTTTTAATTTAAGGGGTCGGAGGGGATTAGGATGGGGTTGGAGAGAACATTTTTTTTCTTGGTGAATTTTACCCATTCCTCTAACCATTTTCCCATATCCATGCACCTAGAAGAGTGATGGATACTGTAGCAAATATATTTATTTTCTTTCTGATATTCTTGCAATTTCAAACAAATACTTCAATTATTTTCGGATCATTTAACTATACAATATTTAGTTTATTTGTTAAAATTCATAATTTTTTGTTTTTAATAAAAAAATATAAATCTTTTATTTTTAAAAATTTTCTTTACTTCTGGACAACCTCAAAATGACTAAAAACGTATATTCACTATATTAAAATAAAAAACCCCTTAAAATAGTCATGTATGTACATCAATATGTGGATTTCGTTTTCCTTTTTAAAGTACAATAATAATAAGAGCATTTCATATTCGTATGAGATATGTTAATTAATTATTATTTTCTTAAAAAATATTCCTAGTGCAACAAAATCAACAAACCCAGCAACTACGACTATTCAATCTAAATCGAAAATTTTGAGTGAGTTATAATTTTTGATGGGTTGAGTTGAATAATAATTTTCTAATTTTGGTTGAGTTGAATGAGTCATCAAATTTTCCAATTCTTGACTCATTTTCAAGTCAACCCGAACTAAGAATAATATTGAATGCACGAGAAGTTCTATCCCATAAAAAATTGATTATGTTTCTTATAAAAGATGAAAATATATGATTAATTAATAAAATAGATTCTTAGCAAGTTAAAAATGAAGATGCACTAATAAAATAGGTAACCTAAATTTAAGTAAAACATAAATCATGCATAAAATAGGTAACTCAATTTGAGAATTCAACTTAATACAATTGGATTGCTCTAATATGTAGGATTTTATGAGTTGACAAATTCTTAACGCGAAAATTTGAGTTGGTCCAAGTATTTATCTTAACCCATCTCAACCCGAACCATGCACATGCATGACTTAGAAAAATATATCTAATTGATATAAGAATAGTAGTTTTTAGGATAAATTAATATAAATTTAGTCCATATATAGTTTCATGAAAGTTAGAGTTTAGACCCTATGGTTTAGAAAATCTAGACTTTAGTCTATATGGTTGGGAAGAATATATAATTTAGTCCTCATGGTTAGGAAAAATATAGAATTTAATCCCCTATGGTTCGAAGAAATAGAATTTAGTCTTCATTGTTTGATAAAATCTAAAAACTATTTCATGTTATTCATAAGTCGTAGGCAAATTAAGTAGGTAAATGTAATGTATGAATTATGTTTTTTTTCAAATTAATTACTTATCTAACACTCTCACATTAAACACAAAAATAACTAAAGTCTATGTATTTTATTCACCAACAATTACGAATGATAGACTATTTTTTAGATTTTATCAAAGTTTAATTAGGGACTAAATTCCAATTTTTGAAATCATAGGGACTAAATTCTAATTTTTAAAATCATAGGGACTAAATTGTAGATTTTTTCAAATCATAGAGACTAAAATATAGATTTTGAAACAATAAGAACTAAATTTTAGCTTTCATGAAAGCGGGGACTAAATTTATAACAACCCTAGATTTTATTTCTAATAGGTACCTAACCAATTTATTCTAATTTCAAAAATCACATACATATAAGAAGAAGAAAAAACCCCATTTCAGAAGGTGTTTAATAGATTTAGACATAAAATTGAAAATCTTAAGATACTAGATACAAAATTTAAAGAAAAGTAAAATTTATTTAACACAAGATGAAAGTTTAGTTAGAACTAAACTTCGTTACTTAACTAATAAATTACTATTATAATTGAATATTTTATTAAAAAAGATTGAATATTTAAATAATAATTTTTGTTCTGTATCTTCAGCTGATTAATTAAGTGTAAAACTTATATTTTTCAAGCACAATAACATGTGGGGTGAGAGAGTTAGAACCCATCATCTTATCGAAATATCTTAATAGAATTGAAATTTCTTAGATTAAGGAATTAACCTTAAATTAATTTTCAATTACATTTTTTGGGCTTTTTAAATTTGGCTTTGATTTTAGTTTTTTTGTTCATGAATCAACATTCATTAACAGATTGCCAACATGACATGTTTTTTTTTGGTTCGAGAATATTTTTACATGTTTACGTGCAACTTTATTTATTTCAAATAGCTCATAATTCAATATGTGTGTGTGAAATCGAGATATTTCATTCACAATGAACATTTAAAAATGAAGAAACAAATAAAAAAAAAAAAACTATAAATTTAGACGGCAAGATATAATCAACCTAAATTTATTCAAATACTTAATTTGATAATCCTACTTTTTTTTATGAGATAGATTGTTTGATCATACCAACGTCTCAAGTAAATGAATATCATCAATTAAATTCAAAATATTTTGATATGAATGGCTCTTGTGAACAAGATCAACCTGTGATAGTTGAAATATTGAAATATGAATACGATAACTCAATCATTATAAATGTCAAAAAAAAAAAAAAAAAATTGCATGTTTATATTCAATTATTGTTGATTTCGATCCTCGTGCCTATTATGGTTGAAAAACACAATACAAAAATTCATGGACAATATATATTTTAAGATTTAGAAAAATTAATATTCAAAACACTAAAATACAAAAATTCAAAGATTTACTAGTCACGACACATTTATATAGAGTGATTGAATTAATTGTCAGTGCCTTCTTGAATGTTTTTTTTTCTTATTTCAAAACATGGATTTCCTTTCCAGAAAAAAAAAAAACTGCGGTATCTTGAAATCAAAACTTGTAAACATACCTGATTAGCAAAACCAACGCCACAGCCGAGTGAGATTCTGCCGAAGATGAGCATAATAAGGTTTTCAGCCGTCGCATTAAGAACGGTTCCAATAATAAAAAAGATGCCGGCAATCAACATCGTTAACCTTCTTCCAAGCTTCCTGGTGGTGTAGGAAGCAAAGAAAGTCGCCGTTAAACCAGCCAAATACAGCGACGATGTAAATAACTGAAGTCCTTGATTATCGTATTTACAGTAGTTGCTATTTATTTCTTCCTTCATCTGCGTCTTCCTATAAACTACCGGAAAGAACTTCTTCAAGAAATCCGGCATCGATGTTACTCCTCCTGTGCTCATCGATTAACCAAAAAAATTATCGAAAGCAAGATATCAAAAATAAATAAAGGCATTCTGGTAACGTACGTGAATCGAGCATATCAACGTCTAGACCTAACATAATTACACTCGTTAAATCGCAATGGTTTTAGCAAGAAATTCATCAAAAAGGGGAAAAACGCGCAAGAACACGACTAGTATAATCGAGTACATTGCATGGCCATTAAAGTAACACGATATCAATCGCAATAATGGCTATAGATTGTTGAGGATTTGCAGAAATTATCACAAAATCACACGGTGCACGAAGATTCGAGAAGGTACGAATACAGAGTGTATCGATGTTAATTTCAACAAAATCAGAAATAAATGTCGTCATGTAATCTATATCGCGATGCGTCATTTTTCAATTCGTAACAGAGGGAGAAGGTAATTGAGGTAATTACCTGAGACGCCGATGTCGTAGCCGAACATGAGGCCGCCGGTAGCCGCCATTACACAGGAAATGACGACGATGGGAGTGATTTTGGCCTCAAACTCGGTGCCGCCGTTCTTCCTCGCGGTTGAGAATCCTCCGGCAGGCATGGTTTCCGGTGATTGTGTTGGTTCTTGTTAAACACGATCACCTAATGAAATCCTCTGCAAAAATTCTTCTAGTAGAAAAGGCAGGAATGAAAATAAGGAAGAAGAAAATATGCAGAAAGAAAGGAGAATTTGGTGTGTGGAGTGCAAATGGCGTGAGCAGGAATTTATAGGCCGAGGGAGTAACAGAATGTAATTGTCAGGATATAAGGCGAGTGCTCGGATTTTCCACGTGGCAACACATAAATAAAATGATGAAATTAATTTAATTTCTGTCATTTTTAAACAAGCATAAGAAATAGTGTACTTTCCCTAAAAAGAAACCTACATTGTTAGTAGCACTAACAAAGGAAATAGAATATTCGAAATTCTACTCAAAAGAGCGACTTGACGCGTTGATTTCCTCTTTCGATAATAATTCAGAAAAACACTTATGTCACAGGTTTAATGTTTAATGTGAAATTGGAGCATATACCTCTCACTATAGGTGTATAATTTAGCTACCTGAATATGATTTAGTTGATAATTTTGAGGAAATTTTGTGGCTTAATTAAACTTTAGATTTTTATGATTACTATATATTTGTTACATTTTTATAAAATATTCAATATATTACTTGACGACACATATTTATATAAATTTTTAGATATATCATTTAAAGTTTGAGGGGACAATAGATGCATTAATATGAGACTTTTTAGATAAAGCGACTAAAGAAAATCATAAAAAATTATGTGTAAAATGTATAAAATAAAGTAAAAAAAACTTTTATTTATTATTCTTAAATGAATAACCTTGGGATTTTTTTTTTTTTTTTTTAGATTCGAAAATTTCATAATGCATAAGTGGTATTCGTATCTAACAATAATATGATAATTTTTGTACGATAATAATAAAACTATGTTAAAAGTAAATAATATCATAATAATTAGAGGGTTTTTTGTCCCCTTTAGTCTCAAATTTCTTAAAAAGAGTTTAAGAAAAATCGTGTTTTTTAATACTAATTTTGTTTTTGTTTCTTTTTTATTTTCAGTTTTTTACTCAAATTTTGAAAAATCTTTTTTAAGAATAACACAAAATATTTACATTGCAGAAGTACATTTATAATTTTGATTTTTTAAAATTAAAAAAAAAAACCCACTTTAAAATTTTGAAATTTAGCTTACAATAGCTAATGTGATTAACGATTTTTTTTTTTTTAATTTGATATTTAAAATTTACCTATATTTTAAAAAAAAGTTTAAATTTTTTTATCAATTTTTATTTCTTTTAAAGAATTTAGTTACGAATTAAATATTTATAAAACTATTTTTGTAGAGAATTTAAGCGTAAATAAGCTCAAATTTTAAAAATAAAAATAAAAGTTAAAACAATTTTCAAACTATGACTAAATTGTAAAATTAAGCCGGACATGAAATTATGATTTAAATCATGTTAATGTTGATTTACTAAACCAAGTGATTGTGAAGTTTGCAAAAATAATTATGTTGTTATTACATTTTGTTTGCAAAAAAAAAAAAAAAAAAAAAAAAAAAAAAAATGAAGAAGCATTTTTGCTCATGTTATTTTTATTTTATGATCTCAAACCATAATTAATATGATTTTGGAGGCAAAAAAGACTTACTATATGAAGATTATTAAGAATTAATTAATGGAGTGTCATGTATCAATATTAAATTTACTTTTTACTTTGCATGCCATTATATATATTATCCACCTCTCGTTAATAATCTCGTTTCATATTTCATGCTAAAACATTTTTATGGTTCAAATTATTGCTAGCCTTTAACTAAAAAATGTTTGTGATAGTAACTTATAAACAAGAGTAAACTCTTAATTTGAACTTTTATATAAATTTAGATATTATAATTTTTGATATTTGATTTTTGGCAATTAAATATACGATCCGATAAAAAAAGTGTTTTTCTAACTTTAATACCTACATTTTAATCATATTTTTTATTTTTCATATAAGTATTAAGATCAATTTATTCACCGCTTGAGATTCGACTATTCTTACAAGTCATACTAATTAATCTATAACACTTAGAGTTCAAAAAAAATTTATAAGAAACTATTTCGTAGCAAAGTAAGTCTTCATCATGAATTTGATTATTGAACCAAAAACCAAACTTAAAAATATTAAGTTTTCAAATTAAAGTCTTGTTTTGCTCTATTTGGAATTTGATCAAA
Organism: Cyclanthera cordifolia; assembly: GCA_037832605.1. NCBI lineage: Eukaryota > Viridiplantae > Streptophyta > Magnoliopsida > Cucurbitales > Cucurbitaceae > Cyclanthera > Cyclanthera cordifolia. Next base: position 22,087 of record JBBMEG010030199.1, read on the forward strand.
ACTTATATATTTTCGTTAACGATTCGCAAGTTTAAATTTCAAAACAAAAACTAAAATCTTTTTCTGATAACAATTTTGTTGATTTTTTATAAAAAAAACAAAACAAAAATCAAATTAAAACAAATGATAAGAAATAGAAAAATCGTCGGGAGATATGGAAAGAATGAAAACTATTAATTAATGTCACAGATAAATCTCAAATCTAGAATCTTGAAGAGAACATGCATTCACCATCTAAGCCATCAACCAACTACACCATCTTTTCTCTTATCCCTTCTTCTCTCTGTCCTTAATTTTTGTCCTTTATTGTTTTTTAAGACAAATTTAGCCTTATCAATAGAGTTAAAATCTGGCCTAAAAAAAAAAGTTATAATTAAAAATAAAGCTTCCGAGCAATATTTTTTTACTTTTAAAAAAGTGTTTTTATTTACCTTTGTAAGTAATTAGTG
>JBBMEG010030298.1:0-22502 GCA_037832605.1 Cyclanthera cordifolia
TATATATATATTATTTTTTTTTTATATCAAAACAATTTTCAGCACCTTAGACCAATCGAGTTACATGTTACACATATTCAAATGTTTTGATTTGATATATATACATTTTCAAGTAATGGCCTATTTTAACAACATGCCATAACATCTATATTAAATATAATACAACTTTACTTCTGTTTTAATTTTTTTTGTTTTTTTTTTTAAATAATATATATTATATCTTTATTTGGAAAGAAACCTGTGTTTTGTTGGTAACAAACAAAAATTTCCACTTACTCCTCATATGATTGGATAGGATAATATCAACTAGTTCTTCTTTATTACTATTTTATTTTGAAATTTCTTTTATTATTATTATTATTATAAACAGTTATTATTTCCCAATTATCTTTCTAAATCAACTCACTCTATTTTTATTTTTTTAATTAAACATATTATAAATTAGTCTGGATTTTAAGTTCTGCTTTTTTTGAATCTTCAACCTTTTTATGTTTAATTTTAATTCTTCTTCCGGTGGAATTTGATGCATTGGGAGTAGTTCAGGTGCTGAAGGGAGAAGCGTTGGATCTTATTGAGATTAACAGTATTGTTACTCATATTAATTATCTTTCCTCGTTGCTTGAGGATGTATTTTTCTTCCACTGCAATAGATCTTGTAATAGGGTGACCGATTTGATTGTCAAAAATCCTCTTGGTTCTCCGGTTGTGTGGGACCTTTTTTCTACTTTATGAAGGATAGAACTTTTTTTTGGAGGGGTTCTCCCCCTTGGTGGCCTCCAGTGTGTAGGAAGATTGTACTCGTGGTTTTTTTAGCTGATTAATATAATTTCTGTTTTAAAAAAAAAATTCTTGTAGTTTTTAAATTTATTTTTTTTTTAATTTTTTAATTTTTTAATTTTTAGTTTTATTTTAACATTTAGATTTTTAGATCTTCCGCATTATTCTATAACTTAAAAAAAAAAAAAGAAAAAAAAGAAAACATGTAGTAATTTCTTCTTAAAAAGAATTACTTATTTCATATAGAAATATATTGGCGTTTTATTTTTGTTTGTATTAACTTTATTAAAGTTATTGAATTAATTTCCATTTTATTATCTTCAATTTATTTTTGGGAATTTCAAAAAAATAAAATAAAACTTTTGGGATGCTTTTTAAACTTAATTTGAAAACACGAAACAGCTGACATTCGAAAGTACAAAAAAAAAAATGAACAAATTTAAATATCTCAAAAAAAAAAGAAAAAAAGAGAACAAATTTAAATGATAGAGACTAAAATTGATAAAAAAAAAAAATAAATAAAAGACAAATTTAGGATGTGTTTGGGTGGGCTAATGTAGAGAATGAATTAATTATTATAAATGGTGAGTTATAATAGATTTGTTTGGAGCGCAGATTATTATAATCAGAATTTTGATCAAAGGTATTTAGGGTACACATTATCATAACAACGTTTATGATTTTTTTTGTTTTACAAATTTTTAATTAATTTGAGTTTATTTTTTTTAGTACAAATTAGGAGAGAAACCGCACATCTTACTTAGGGACAACACTACTTTGTGATTATCTATTCTCAAAAAAAAAAAAAAAAAAAAAAATAATAATAACACTACTCTCAAAATAAATGACTTGAGTTTAGGCTACAAAAATAGTAAATAATTAAAAAAAAAAAAGTTTGGTTAAACTTATTACTATTTTTTTAAATAATGAAAATAAATTTAACATTAGTATTTTTTAATAAGTTAATTTGTTTTTTTCTTTTTTAATTTATTTGACATATTTTTGTAGATTTGATATAGTTATATAATAATGATAAAAAAGAAGTATATTAGTATAGTTTTAATTTGAGTTTTTTTATAAATACGGAAACTTTTATTCAATCGAAAAGGTGGGTGGGATAGTTGTTTCATTGTTTGGCGTTAATCTAGTTCAATCCAACAAAATAGGTGCACAAGTGTACATCCTCTTTAGCTTTGTTTTTTAAATATCATGGTCGGAGCACATACTATTCACGTCCTAGGGGTTCTTCCGCTATAACCATCCTCGAAGCTGTGTTTTGTTTCATCTACTAGTGACAACCTCATTAACTCATCGCCTTAAATGTCTCAAGACCCTCTTTAACCGCTAAGCCACTCCATTGTGGTTTAACCTATATTTTATTTGTTCACATAATAAAATCTTCAATTGATTTTATTATTGTTTTTAATTATTATTTTATAACCAAATTTATTGATCTCTAATTTATTTATCTTTTCCTCAAAAGATATGGTCAACGATAAACATTACCTTGATCGATTGATCGTTTGATATATGTGCAATGTAGATATATATTTTATTAGAATAGTTTCAGTCAAGATATAGTTGTGTATAATGAAATGAAAACAAACATTAAATATTTAGATGATTCACTAAAATATGATTTTCAAAATTTTATTTTGAAAATTAAATCCAAATATTCAGAAGAATATAAAAGTTGGTTAAAAGAAAATATTTAATCATAAAGATGAAGTTATTTAATTCTATTTTTTATTATTTAATAAATTAATTAATAAATGACTCTAGGATATTATTGGATAAAAATATTATCTTAGACAAAATTTAAAATAAAAAATATTATAAACATATTTTAATAAGTTTGAGAAATTTAGACATTGGTTAGTTTCTTTTTGGGTCTTAATAAAAAAAGGTCCACCATCCACTGCATCGCACAACCTAAATCAGCTACGTGGCAGATTTTGACAGGCATATAGTTAGATTGCGCATGCTATTATCGTGAACCTGGCTGTACAGAATCGAACTTCGAAATAATACTTTATTAAAATTAGAGAATCTTCTTTTTAGTTTAACTGTCTACTTAGCTGGCAATTTCATTTAATGGCCGTTATGCCCTTTTTTCGCACAAAAATATAACGACGCCTTTTGGAGGAAGAAGCACGTGACTTGATTCATAAGCACGTGCCGCTTTAAAAATAATGACGTGGATGCGAATGTACATGTGATGTTGATGTAGGGATATAAATGGAATTTATTTACCTTTTTGTTGTTTTGGAATTTAATGAGGTCATAATGAATGGAATTCATTAAGGTGAAGCATGTCTGATATATATGGCTTTACAATTTTTTTATTATTATTTTATACGAGCTTTCATTGTCGTCGTTTGACGTCATTCTTCCAAGAAAGGTGAACTTCCTATTTTACCCTTCATTTAGTTTTCTAATTACAAACATTGAAAACATGCTAAAAGAGTAGAGTTTATCAAGATCTACAAATAAAATACCAAACTTTTTTTTTTTTTTTTAATTAGAGAGAGGATAACTACTCTCAAATAAATTGAGAGTTAATACCGAGATCAATAAATGTGGTGATCTCTTAGCACATATATAAAATAATTACAAAAATATAGTCACTTTCAAAAAAATTAACGTATATAAAATTTATTTTTGATTTCACCTAAAAAACCTCATATTAATGGGGATGATTGTCATCGCTTATATACCTACCTTTCCCTCTTCTAATCAATATGAAATACTTTGTTTGCATTCCGACACTACCGTTTTTCGCGAACCTCAAACTAATTAGAGAGATCTTAGAGCATAGCTCTAATACCACTTGTTAGTTGCTTTGTTTTTTGTTATCAAATAAAATACCTTAAATCAATAAAAGTAGTTGTCATCCCATTTATATCAATGATTTATTTTCTCTTCTGTTTGTGGTGTGGGACAATTGGTTACAATGTAATAAATCAAAGCTGTAAAGTAATACTTTAGGACGAGATGTTGCTACTACAATTGCGGATAAGAACCAAACCAAACTGTGTATTTACTCATTGGAGTGATGCACAGACTTGAGAAATATATATGGAATGAATGGAATAGACGAAGGGGGAGGAGGAGGAGGAGGAGATGGAAGGGGCCACCACGATTTTACAATTTGAGAAGAGGATATTTTGAGGGGTTTTGGAAAGAAAACAAGTAAAAGAAGACAAAAGAAAACATGGGTGGTTTTAGAGATCGAGCCAAAGACATAAAAGCAAAAGAAAAGAAAAAACAAAAAAAAAAACAATAGAAGCAGAGATGTTCACAGGATGCGGATGAAATGGTTTTACTGTTACATCCCTCATGATTGAAAGGAGCATACCTCTAGAGCCCAAGCGTTCAACCAATTGCGTCACCCCTTAAAGATCGAGGAAGGAAACAATAAGGCAAGCAATAATTCGTTTTTTCCTAAGTATTTTTTCCTACCAAATTTCAAATGTTCATATCTTCTTCATTTTAACTCTCATTTGAACGATTCAAAATGCGTGTAATCGTCTCTTCAATCTCTACATAATAAACACTTAAAAATTTTAGTAAATAAATTCGAGTTTGTTATCATCAAAATATTAAATAATTAATTTGAGATAATAGCAAAAAAACCAACCTGGACATCTCTAGCCAGTTACTCCATAAAAAAATTGAACTCTAAGGCCATTTGCAAGGAGATTTAGAGGTTTGAAAGTGAGAATCAAGCCGGTGCAATGGCAATGACGAGTTCATTGATGGGCACATGTCCACTAAAACACCGAACGATTGACATGTCTAGTAAAGCAAGTTATGAATGGGTATGAAAAGACAGTTGAGAAGATGTAGAGGGAAAATAAGAAATGAGGAGGTATATTAGAGAAGAAAATGGGAAGGCGAAGAGATTTGAGGTTTAGAGATTTTGCGGAGATGGATTGATTTTTCCTTAGAAGGATTTTGGTCATTAAGGCTCTTTAATGACCTAATGATTTCGAGATGTTGCAAAAAATAAGACAAGGGGCAAAAGGAAAATAAAGGGATGATTGGTAAGGTGAATTACTCTTCTCATACTTAAGAGTCCAGAAACTCAAACATACATTCAATCTAATAAATAAAAAAAAAAAAATTAGATTCGATTCAAGATTGGTGAACCCAAAAGAGACACCGTAGTGAGGAGACGTGTTGATGATCTCATTGTTCTACATTCGAAAAGTAGAGAGTCTTCTAAGCATTTATAAGATAAAGTGGACTACACATCTCCTAGTGAATTGATTTTGAGGTGAATGTTCACACTATCTAATTAATTTTAAAATTTGTTTTTATAAAATAAAGAAATCCAATAAGAAACCGTTTGAGATTTTGAGGTTGGTGTTGTTTGTTTTTCATTTTTCTAAAAAGAATAAGAAGAAGAGTATGAAGTAACACAACTGATATTAACAACATATAACGATTGAGGAAAAGAGAAGGATCCATCATTAAAACTATGATACCACGTGAATATTCGAACCTGAGTTAAGAATAATTGTTATTGACAGGAAGATGGATGCACAATTGTGTAACTCATCTCATACAATCCTAATCCTCTTTAATAAATAATAAAAATTCATGATCAAATTATTTTTACAAAATAATTGTAAACTTAAACAAATTTTAAAGTATTTGTCTTTGGTATTATATGTTTTAATAAAGTATTATATTTAAATTAGATAAACTCAAATTTGGAATTTCTCGAGCTGAACATCTCTAGGCCTCAACGGCATGTATTCTCCCAACAAATACACCTCCAGATGATCGGAAAGGGCAGATTTGTCAATATTTTCATGATGGTACGATTTGCAAACGAAATATAAAACCGTCTCCATCACCAGCTTCAACAAGAACAAAACGAAAAACAACAAGAAACACACAATCCCCAAAATGCCCTTGGAGACGACACCCAACGACGTCGTACGAACCACCCAATTCCCGAACACGAAACGCACCATTCCGAGAGGGAAGCTTAGAAGGAGGATTGTCGCAACGGAAATCCCTAATTTCCCTTTCACCAGAGCGTAGCTTTTGGCCATGGCTTTGAATCCGTACGAGTCTTCGAGAACGGAGATGGCGTTCGAGAGCTGCCAGATCGCCGTCAGGTAGAACGCGCCGGCGAGGTATAGGATCTGGATGGCGTGTACTAGGAGGATGACGCCGGCGCCGGCACCGTTGACGGTGAAGAGAATGAGAATGAACAGGAAGGTGACTGCGATGATGCTGGCTATGGAGTATCCGACGAAGGAGATGAAGACGCAGAAGAATGTTAGGAGGAGCCGCTTCCAGACCTTAGGGACGACGCTTATCACCGGCTTGAACGCGACGTCGCGACCGGTGTAGATCGATGCGACGGTGTAGACGACGGCGGAGGTGGATAGGAGCGACAGGACGATGAAGATTACCAGGTACGCGATTTGAAATAGATAGTAATACACCTTTTCCGACGAGACTATGTCGGAGAGTTTATCGAATGTGGCTGTACTGGTTTGTGTTTCGTATAATAAGAATTCGTCGTAGAGTATTTTTCTAAGGAATAGGTCGGTGATCTCCATATGAGCGAGGAACAAGAAGGATAGGGGGAGAATTAGGGCTAGAGTGATTTGGGAGAAAATCCCTAGCCATGTGAAGATTAATTTGCTGGTTTCTCTGAAAATTCCATAGATTCCTAGAAATTGCAGTTCTTCTTGTTCTACATCCATGATTTTATTGAGGAAAGAGATGAGATAATTTGGATTTTTGGAGGAGGGAAAGAGATATATTAGAAAAATGAGTCTTCTGAATGTTTTTGAATTGAGTTTGAAAAGCCTTTGTTTGGAATGGAGTAAAGAAAACCAATTGGCTTTAACCAATGTAATATAAAAATAGTAAACTCTTCAACTATATTTTTTTGAAGTATAAATAGACTTTTTTTTGGTGGCCTCTTGTTTGATATTCCAAATATTATTTATCTTCTTTCTTGTTTGAAAAACAGTCAACCAATTTTCCACAAACCACCTCAAATTTATAATAATAATAAATTTCCAATTTGTGTGGAGAAGGTCAAAATTGACATGTTCAAAAAAAAAGTTTTCTTTCTCATCCACTTTCATTTATCTCTTCCTGTGTCTCTTTCACATCCACAAGTCTTGGACAAATAAGATTTCAATCTCTAGAAACAGTTGGTTGGTCTGTGTTTGGAACTTGGAATTTCTCTCTGAGCACGTTGATGCTCAATTCCCACGTCTTGAAATTTAGGAGCAGGCCTGAAAAACTCATTCTCAACTCCTTACAAAAATAAAGAGGCTTGAGTCGAGTCTAGAGTCTAGGGGTGCACACGGGTTGGGTTATATATAAATTTTAGAGGTCATTGTCCCAATGTTTTAAAAGGTTATTGAGGCTTACGCGACTCGCCTCGAGGCGAGCCTCTAACTTTTAGCCTTGTGTCTTATACCTTTGTAGGATCATAAGAGGCTTACGCCTCAATAATGACGCACTGAGACTTAAAGTCCCTACGCCTCGTAGAATATTAGAAGAATAGTATTAATTTTTTTAATTATTTAAAATATAATATAGATTATTATTACTTTTACTTGGTCACGATCATATTCTTAAGCATTGCTTTAATACGTATTTTCTCTGGTAGATTCTTAGACACAATCATTTAGAGCCGTCGATTTAATTTTGATCATTTGTTAGCTTATTTTGTTTGAAATTAACATTTTAATGTTTCATGTTTTTTAAGGTGTGATTAAGTTAAGAATGCTATATTGAAAGAGATTAATATATGTTTTGTGTGTATATATATAGATATATTAATTTTTCTATTCATGATGTGTCTTGAAAAAATGTTGCCTTGAACCTTTGAAAACCAACCCTCGATCATTTGTTAAAATACTCAGACTATTAACTATAACCTCTTAACATTTTATAATTTATAAGTTTCATATTTGATTATTAGATTAATTCATGATGATTGACATATAACCGTTTCTATAAAGGTCAGTTTTTATGATTATCTATGTAGAATATATCATTAGATTGTAATGGAAATTTTATAATCATTAGTACAAAAATTTATCTACAAATGTTCTTACGATGAAGTAATAGTTATTATGGCCATCTTAATAAGTTTATGTTCTACCTGTCGGAAAGGTTCACGAACACCATACTTGCTGGTGATTTTTGTGGAAATCTATAATTTATGTTTTGTTTGATAACTATTTGATTTTTTCGATTTTTGTTTTTAAAATTTAAGCTTGGTTTACTTAAACTATTTAAGCATGTTTCATCTTCTCGCGAATAACTACGTGAATCCTAATCAAATTTTATAAATCAAAACAATAATTTAGAAGCTACTTTTGCTATTTTTCAAATTGCGGTTTGCTTTTTGAAAATTCAAATAAGATGTAGTTATCAAAGTAATTAAAGTTGAAATAGTAATGATAAGTTTAAATTTCAAAAACTAAAAACAAATAGTCAAATGGTTATCAAACGGCATCTTAGTTTATAAAATAATTTAGACATTACTTTTTTTTTTAGTAGAACAAATGAGATTAGGAAGATTCGAACCATTGTTCGAGTGAATACTAAGGTACCACTAGTGCCCGCTGAGTTTTGCTCTCTTTGGCAATTTAGACATTACATTTGTTACACAGGCTTGCATGCCACTATGTATGAAGAATACATATATATGTAGGAGGTATGCAAAGATATTGCACGGATGTCAAATACATAAAATGTCTTCATAATTGTGTTAAAATAGATTCAAACAAAGCAGTGACTCAACAACATCTATTTATTCTCAGAGTGAAAAAGGTAATGTACAGATCCGAACATATAATTATAGTGTAACTGTAAAAAATTCAAACGACTTCCAATTTCTCAAGCTGAATATCATCCTCGATGGTCAACCGAACATAACTAGGCATAAGATAACCTTGAAGATGATTCGACAGAGCCAGCTTGTCGACACTCTCTCAATGGTATTTACATACAAAATACACCACAGTTTCTGCCACAAGCTTAACCAAAAACAACAACAAACACGACACGACCCATATAATCCCGAAAATACCCCTTCCCACCACCCCGACCGACGCTGACCGAACAACCAAATAGTAAAACACAAACTGAACCACTCCCAAAGGAAAATTCAAACACATAGACACCTTTATAACCATCCTCATATTTCCCTTTAGCAAAGCCTTACTCTTGGCCATTGCCTTAAACCCGCAAGAATCTTCCAAAACTGAGACAACACTTGAAAGTTGCCAAATTATAATGAAATACCAAATGGCAAAACAATAAAATATGATGAAGAAGAAAGCAATAGTTTGAATACTAGCGACATAGTTATGGTCATTTGGGCCATAGATTAAGATTGCCAAAACAGGTATCAAAAAGAGTACGGCAAAAGCGACGAAGTTGAAGGCGACAAAGGCTGCGAAAACGCATAAGAGCGTGACGAGAAGTCGCTTCCAAACTCGTGGGAGGACTCGGATCACGTGGTTGAAAGAAACGTCGCGTGCCGTGTAAATACTGGCGACAGTGTAGACGGCGGCAGAGGTGGAGAGGAGAGAGAAGAGGGACGAGAAGATTAAGGAAGCTAAGTTGAAAAGAAGATAATAGATTCTTTGGGAGGAAACGAGGTCGGAGAGTTTAAGGTATCCGGGAGTGGATTTTTCGGTGTGCTGTAAAATCACATTCTCTTTTGAGAGTTCTTGGAGGAAGAAATTTGATGTTTCCATGTTGGTGAAAAATAAAAGAGAAAGAGGAAGAATGAAGGCAAGAGTAATTTGGATGAAGATCTTTTGATATTGGTATATTAATTTCATTGTTTCTTGGAGAATTTCATAGATCCCCATGAATTGAAGGTTTTGGAGTTCTACTTCATCCATGGTGTTTTGGAAAAGAAGGGTTGAAATGAAGATGGATGAATTTTTGAGGAGATGGAAGATATAATTGAATATTATGTTTATTCAATTTTATTTTTCAAAGTTTGAAACTTCCATGAAATGAAGTCAATGCTTGAAGATTCAAATGTTCATAAATGAGCGAGTTAATAGAATTAATTGCTTTAGAAGAAAAAAAAACAGGGAGGGATTGGAAAAACCCATTTATATTGACGTATAACATCTATTGTGCCACTAAAAAATTAGAAATATCTTTGATTTTTTGTTTTCGGTACCATTGATAAATTAATTTATTTTATACATTTATATATATAAAATTTTATTTTGATGAATAATTTTCTTATATAATTAATTATTAATGAAAATTAATAAACATTTATATTAACTATTGAAAAAAATGTATCTAAAATTTATAGAATTGAATTAAGTCTGGGAAAGTTTGTAAAATTTGAGGATAAGAAAAAGAAAATAAAAAGAATTAAATGGAAAATAATTTTCTCTGGGAAACCTGAACTCTATATATTTCTTGTGAAAATTCTCGCTTTGTCCCTTGCAAAATTTTTACGGTGAAATTTGTAGGGATGAAGATTAAAATGATTGTTGGAATGAGGATCGTAAAGCTATCTCCGTTACTTCCTGCCCTATAGACATCTCTAATAATATCACATTCGTGCCTCGTGTTCATATAGCTAGTTAGGAGAGTGGCATGATTTATATTTGAAGTCCACATATGCCACAATTTATTTTTTGATTTTGTTTTTCTATTTTTTAGAGTGAGAGAACAACAAAATATGGCTCTAATTGGAGCATATAGGTGAGCTTCATAATATAGATTATGTCACATGATTAAATTTTACTCTAGCGTTATATTGAGAAGAACATGAAGAAATCGAAAGGTTTGTTTATGAGGTTCAAAAAAAAAAAGAAGTAATTATCGAATTGTTTGATCATAAAATTAGAGCATTGTTTCTTAATGGAAGAAAGAAAAAGAAAGTAATTAAAAATACAAAATCATATAATGAAAACTTGACGATTTATATTTTTAATTTATAATGAGAGAATATTCTTACAAATATTTTGAGATTTGAATAATTTTGTTAATATGTTTCATAATTTAAATTAGCAAATTCTTTACTTGATACTTATTTTCTTTTGAAAATTAAATCACATAAAATATTAAAATAATCACTTCATTAATATTAATGAAATTTATAATTAGTCTAATCATCACGGAAGACATGCAAGGAATGAAGACACTCGGTGAGTTTCGAACTTGAGACCTGAAGGGAGCATACCTTCTAAGCCTTCAATCAACTGTGCCATCTCTTGGGGACTAAAAGGGCTACTTATTGAGTATGTTTGACAATCATAAAAGTGAAGTTAGAGAAATAAAAAAAGGAAAACTTATAAAATGAGTCAAATGTAGAAAATAATTATAAATATAGTAACTTTCATATTTTAATATTTAGCAAATATAGCACTATATTAGTACGTATTATCACGTATTCTCTTATTATACAATATTTTTATTGAGCATTATTGCATTTTTTTTTAATATTACAATATAAGGAAATCTTACTACTAAAGATGTTCCCACTAGTCATCAACTCGTTGATATCTTAACAAAGGCAAGAAGCAACCATTTAATTGTCTGCTTCACAAGTTGTGCATTTGCAATTTACATGCTCCAATTTGAAGGGGCATATTAGGAATTATGAATATTTAATTCATAAATTTTACCTAATCGTTAAATTTTCTAGATTTATTTATTTAAATATGGTAGATATTCTCTAGGATTAGCGATTTTGATATACTATATATATATAGTTATGATGAAACATAATGAAAGCATAACTTTTTAGTCAATTGTTTCTCTAATTTTATCTCTTCTCAAAATTTATCACAGAACAATCATTATTTCTAATTACACAAAAAAACTCCTGACCTTATATAGATACACCCACTATAAAGTAAAATACAATATCAAGAGTTCGAAAGTTTGAACTCTTTTAACTCACAAATTGAAAACTTTTAAAAACACATCCATATTACATATTTATTACACTAGAAAAACCCCAAAAATTGTAGTAAAGAGAATCAAACAACCTGCAGTTTCTCAATCTGATCATGATCATCAACCTTGTACGAGACATAGTTTGCCAGTAGAGAGCTTTGTAGATCGTCGACGGGTAGCGACAACTTGTCGACAAGCTCGTGGTGGTACGATTTACAGGCGAAATATAGCAGAGTATTCGCCACATGGACGAGCATAAAGAAGAATGAAGAAAAAAAGAACAAAACAATCCCCAAAATACACTTGCTTACAATTGGTGTTTGAGGAATCATTATCATACGACATAACACTAATTGTAATAGTCCAATAAAAGAACTCAATGTACATAGTTTCATGGTCAATCTCATCTTCCCTTTAACCAAAGCCTTACTCTTCGCCATGGCTTTAAACCCACACAAATCTTCAAGAACCGACACTTCGTACGATAGTTCCCAAATTAACGACAAATACAAAGATCCCACCGTGAAAAGGGTTATGAGGACGAAAGCGATCGGTAAGATGTATTTTTGGTCGAAGTTCAAGAGCATCAAAATTATGATGAACAACATAAAAATAAAGTTTAAGGCAAACAAACTTATGATAACGGTTAGAGAGGTGACGAAAAGTCGCTTCCAAACCTTAGGCACGACGCTGATCACGTGCTTGAAAGAAACATCGTCAGGCGTCGTGTAGATACAGGCGACAGCGTAGACGACGACGGCGATGGAGATTGACGAAAAGACGGAAGAGAGGACGAAAGAAACAATTTGAAAGATGAGATAGTAAAATAATTGTGGGGAGATGGAAGTGGAAGGTGTGGTTTTTGGTTGGATGAGAAGGGAGATGACCAATTGGGTAGTAGCAAAGAGATAGAAAGGAATAATGAAGGCAAAATAGATTTTGGTGAAGAGCTTTCTCCATTGGTATATCAACCTTAGGGTTTCTTTAATGATTCCAAAGACTCCTAAAAATTGAAGTCTTTCAAGTTTAGGATTCATTTTTTTTTTGTTAGAGGAGAAGAGAGAGAGAAAATTGGTTGAATGTGAAGATGATTTGGAAAATATAGAAGGATGATATATAGAAATAATGGTTGAAAATTCTAAGTTTTTCATTGATTAGTATGCTAAACAATTAATTTTATTTTTTCTCATTTATATTAAAAACTATTTTAAGTTTTGATTTCTTTTTTTTTTTTTTTATATATATTTTTTGAAAATTTTAAGTATTGACTTTGTAAACTCTCAAATTCAAAGTTTTATGTAATTTATTATATAAAGAATGTGACATTTAAACTATGTGGGAAATTTCAATGAAGACGCAAACTTAAAGAGAGGCCCAGTCTTCTTTTTCCAAAGCGTGTTTTATTAAAATATTAATTCAGTGTCCATCATCCGCAAGTAGTGACGTGACGAGATGATTTTATCATCTCCATCTTCGTTACTCATTTCAATCTCTATTATCACAAAAGACACTACAAATTTTTTGGAAACATGACGGGATTTATTCGTCGGAATGATCGGTTTCTCTGTGATAAATTATTATTTGTTTTTCTTCAAATTTTTACAAACTTTCTCAATTATAATTCAATTTTCATTATATTTTAGATAATTTTTTTTTTCAATGAGATAGTTATTTAGGTCAGAAAAATATTTATGAAAATAAAAATTTCTAAGACTTTAGGTAGACAAATGGATTAAATAAAATAAAAAATATAATATATAAACGAGGTGGGACATTCCTGTCCTCATCCGTGTTTAGCTCGCAGAAAATTTTTCATTTTCACTCACTCACTCATTCGCCGTTTACTTCGTGGGAGAAAAAGAGCATCTCTAATCCAATATCATCTTTATTTTTTTTAATCCCTAAACTTTTTAAAGTTTAATTTTTATCTTCAACTTTGTCGGAAGCTTAAAAGTAATCTTTGTATAAAAAAAAAAAAAAACAACCATGATCTCAAATTTGATGATTTTGTAGGAAAATAACAATAACAATAATAATAATAATCTTTTACCTTTCATCTTCTTTATCTCTCCTTTTTCACTGCTCCTCTTTTACCTTGTGCCTATGGTTTCTCACTCCCATTACAAAACACTTAACACTAAAATAAGAAACTTCACCATTCTAATTTCAACTATTAATGTAGATGTCAATAGCTTGTCTACCGTTTTCTAATAATATTTGTCACATGACACTTAAGTATTTGTCACTTGGATGTTTTCCGGTTATTCACTTGCGCAGAAATTCATTGGAATGTTTAACGTACTTGTTCAAATGTTCATGTCAATAATAATGGGTTTAATGTTTTTGAGTTGGATAATGTAAATTAAATAATAGTTAATAACTCTTTTTTATTAATTATAACTGAACACAATAAATGTTTTTAAATACAAACTACTCGACTTTTAAGGCAGAACCCTTTAATAGTCGTTCGAGTCATGTCAAGGTTATGTGCAATGACTCAAGGTTCGAGACCAGAAGTCCCGATTTTGAGTTGGATCTTGTAAATTAAATAATAGTTAATAATGTTTTATCAATTATAAATGAATACTAATAATGACTATTTAATTATAAACTACTAGACTTTTGTTTAGGGGACAACATTTAATAGAACATTTCGTTTGAGTCAAGGTTCTGTGTTGATTTTGAGCTAAAATATACCATAATAGCATTTTTTCACATAAAAGAGGGAGAGTTGTGTGATGGCTAATGATTGGGCTTTGAAACCCTAAAAAGTGATTTTTTGTCCGTTTATAAAGTCCAACAATCCCTTAAATTACCAATATGCCCATAGGACTAAAAATGACCAATTTACCCATAATTTTCAAATTCCGACTTCACACTTCTCGAGGTGTGACTCAAATAAGCACATTTACTCCAAAATGAATTTCAAAAAATTCCCGAGAGTTGCGGTAACTACAAAAATTTACAAAACTGACCTTAGAAAATGGAGGGTGAAAGTCGGGGCCGTTACACCATCCCTCTTTGTTTTCTTCGCCTTTATCGACTGTCGTTGACACTCAAAACTCATCTACAGACGTCAATTGCTTCCTCCTACTTTTCTTTTTCTAAACATAGTTTTTTTTTGTTAACCTCCACCTGTTAAAATCAAACTAAATGATTAATTATTACAAATAGTAACTTTTTATTTATCTGTTTTATTTATATATTTTAATTTTTTTTTTAATGAGTAGATTTTGGTACGTTTTTCTAGAATTTCAATTCTATCAATTTGTCAAAAGATTATCAGCAAACTGATTGAAAACTATCAACTAAACTATTGATTGAATGTTATCCGCTAAACTAATCATTAAAGACTATGGTATAAATTATTGATTCAAGACTAGAATTGTGGTTCATATTTAGCCACATAAATGACGTCGAATCACCTAAATATTTCTAAGTTTCTTCCGAATGATTACAAACATAAAATTCCTTAAGAAAGATACAAGGTTTTTTTTTTTTTTTTTTGAAGATAATAGAGACAAGTTCTACGTATAGCAATTTTAAAGACAACCAAGAATGTCCCCCGAGCTTCAAAAAAGAAACAAAATTATTCGAGAAACCTAACTCGATTTCTTCCAAATTCAAAACGAAATCAGAATATCAAATGAAATGAACAAATAATTAAATGAAATAAGAATGATAGAGAAGAGAGAACAACACGACCTAAAAATCATATCTTTATTGCAATCCTAAATACCATATTTATACCCATAATAGATATAGTCAATAAGGCAGCGAATGCTCCTTAACAAAAATACAAAATTATAACTATCTTTTGATTCTAAATAACCTTGAAGATGCTCTGAGAGAACTAACTTATCAACACCTTCATTATGATATGATTTACACACAAAATACACCACAGTTTCAGCCACTAGCTTCACCAAAACAAAAAACATAAAAAAAAAACACCCAAATAATCCCCAAAATACCCCTCGCCGCCACCCTTGTCGAACCCGATTGATCAAAAACCGAATAATGGTTATACAAAACCTGAATTGTTCCCATGGGAAAACTCAACAACATCGATAGTGTCGTAACTAGTTTCATCCTCCCCTTGAGCAGCACCCGGCTTTTCGCCATGGCTTCGAACCCGCACGACTCTTCCAAAACCGACACGACGCTCGACAGTTTCCATGTTATCGTCAGATACCAAATCGTCAAAAAATAAACGAAAATGACGATGCGGTTTAACACGTATATGGATGATGTCATAAACAAGAAACAGTAAACAAGAACGTGGAAGGCAAAAAATGCTGTGAAGATAGACATAAAGGTTACAAAAAGTCGCTTTGCAACTTTGGAGATGGCGATGGTCACTTGCGGGAAGGAAACAGCGCGTGCCGTGAAGGTAGAAGCGACGGTGTAGATGACGGCGGAGGAGGAGAGGAGGGAGAAGGCGGCGGAGATGATTAAGGAAGCAAAACCGTAAAGAACAAAATAGATTGATCTTTTGGAGGATACGAGGTCGAATAGTTTGAGGAAGTTAAGTGTGGATTTTTTAGTATGTTGTAAAACATGTTCTTCTTGGTTGATTTTTTCTATAAAGAAATTGGATATTTCAATGTTGGCAAAGAAAAAGAGAGAGAGAGGAAGAACATAAGTAATTGAGATGTGAGTGAAGATCCTTCTCCATTTGAGTATCAACTTGCTTGATACTTGAAGAATTTCATAGATACCAACAAACTCAAGTTCTACATCCATTTCTCTTTTTTTTTTTTTTTTTTTTTTTTTTTTTTTTTTTTTTTTTTGAAACGATAAGTGAAGATGAAGTTATTTATTTATTATTAATTTTTTTTTTTTTTATAGAAGAAGTTGATCTATTTGTCTACCATTTAAATGGGTAGGTTTAAAAACTAATTGCTTTGAAAAAAAATGATCAAGTATTAAAAATAGCTATTCAAAATTGACTTACAAACTCTCTCATGCATCCCACTATTCATTGTTCTTAAGTTTATTTATTGTATAATAGGACCCAATGACAATTTTTGTGCATATTTTTAGGTTAAAATAAAAAAAAATGCAAAACCAAAATTTGAGGATATTGATGGTTAGGTTGGAGATACCTACCGTAAATCGCTTTGTAAAAGTGAAGAGTCTTTAATATATTTATAGGCTACTCGACTCACTCACAATTAATTTTGAAGTGAAATATCATACTATCTTATGTGATATCAAAGCTTTATGTCGATATTTGATCACAAACTCCAACTTCTAAGTCGGAAAGTTGTCAAACCAAATCCATGCAGGCAAAGTTTAATTTTAGGTTTGATGAAATTTGAGGTAAAGTTTTATTTTTAAATTTAAGAGAGTAAATTTTTATTTTCGATGAAATTTGAGGCTTGACGAAATGTTGATAGACGTTGAGAAGGAGTCGAAAATGTTGTGATGTATTAAAAATAAACGATTATTATTATTATTATTATTATTTTAGTTTAACCCATTAAGTTTTGGATATATATATATATATATTGAAATCTAAAAGCTACTATATTTAATAACTGGCTAAATGCATATTTTTTTAACATTTTTAATTGAATCTTAAAACTTTAAATTAAATTTAAGGTAAATCTACCCAAACAAAGAGACTCTGACTTAAAAGTTCAAATCAATATTCTATAACATTTTTGAACTACAAAAAGTTAATATTGGAACATCAATCAAAATATAAGATGCAATTTATTTATATTAAAGTTTTAATGTGCAAATTTATACACTTTGTCGAAGTTAATTAAGTTCATGATAAAAATTGAATTTTTTCTAAAAATTATTTTAGAGTTAATCACTTTTTGTGTGTGATTAGGAAAGTGTTTAATTTTTTAATAGAGAAATACTTTTTCTTGTAAATAAAGAGGCAATCTCTTCTTAATACATACGTAAAATAAATTAATGTGATAAAAAACATTTTCAACAATATTAAAAAAAATGGAGAGTCCTTGAGCGAGTGGCGTAGTTGGTTGAAGAGTTAGACTCGGTAGATGTCCTCCCTCAAAATTTTAGGTTCAAAACCTGAATATGAGCAAGAATAGTTAAGTATTTCCCTTTTTATATAATAATAATAATTATTATTATTATCATCATTGATATTAGTATAACTTATAATAAATTATCATTTTGATTCATGTATTTTAAATTATTGTAGTTTGTTTCTAATTATTAAACGTCTATTATTAATGTTTGTGGTTTTAGAAAAACTTTAAAGTAGTTTTTATGGTTGATCATAACCAAAACTAGTTTGATATTTATAATTTAATAATAAAAAAATTTATAATTTGACTATAATGGACACAATTCTAAAATTAAAATTAATAGGGTTATTTTTTTGTAAGGAAAAATTAACTAGAAACTATTTTAAAAACCAACTTAGAGCTATTTTGTTTAGAAAATAACTAAAATCAAACTTTTGGAAGTCGATAGATGAAGCAAGAACAAAACCTAAAGTACTATAGAAATTGAAAGAAATGGTATTTTTACTTTGATATTAGAATGCATTGAGATAAGCGTTGCATGATAGCCCTCGTTTGGATGTGGTTATTTTGTGAGATTAGGAATAAGAAGTTATTTTGAGTGGTCTTGAAAGAGAGATGAAAATAATAGCTCGTTTGAATATGATTTTGATTGAAGAGTGTCGTTAACGCATAGTAGCTGCATGAAACTTTTAAACAAACAGTCTCAAGTAATTGCTTTACATACATGGGCAGATCTACACGAGGACTAGGCCTCCTAATTTTTCTTGAAAGTTTAAAAATACTAAATAAATGATGAAATTAGTCAAATCTATAAAATAATTATAAATATAACCACTTTAAAAAAGATTAATGATTATTATTACGTATTTTTTTATAATACAATATCTATAATACAGATTAATGATTGTATATACAATATTTTTAAATTTAACTAAGTTATAATTAATTTGTTAGAGTAACCCATCTATTATCATTTTTGAGTAAGATTTTTCATAATTTTTTATAAAATATTTATATGAAATTATTTTTGGCCCTCAAAATCAAAGATGGATCTTTGGATCCTTCACACAACCTTCTTTATTTTTTTTTACCCTCAAATCTAGAATTAACTAAAAAGTTACTTTGGAAAGAGAGATGAAAATAATAACTCGTTTAGATGAGTGATGAGTTAGATTATGAACACAAAACAGAAACATTAGCTCGTAACTAGACAATTTTATTCTTGGACAAAAATGTAAAGAACAAAGTACTATTTTATATAGAGCAATGAGGGGTGTTTGTTACTAGATTTTGGAAGAGTATTTCAAACTATTATTAATTAAATACTCCTACAAGAACTACATTCGAACGAGTTTTTGATTGCAATCATTATTTTTAAATACTCAAAATAAATCTTCATTCTAAATACTAATTTTAAATACTCTTAAAAACTACATTCAAACAAGTTTTTGATTGTAATCATTCATTCTAAATACTCAAAATACATTTTCATTCTAAATATTAATTATAAATACTCTTAAAAACTACATTCAAACAAACTTTTGACATGTTATCATTACTTTTAAAATACTCAAAATAAATCCTCATTCTAAATATTAATTTTAAACACTCTTAAAGCTATTTGACTGCAATTATTACTTCTAAATACTCAAAATAAATGCTTAATCTAAATACTAATTCTAAATACGGTTAGAATCTCAATCCAAACCTCTAAGTTTATAAAAGGTATGAAAATATGTCATTTTATATACAGCCAAACATGCTGCTATTACAAGTTCCACCAAAGGAAGTATGTTACACAAATGTTTTCACTCTCCTTTCATATATATATATATATATATAACCAAAAACACCCAAATTAAAACCAAGCCAACATTTGAAGATCATGAAATCAAACTTCTTCCAGCTTTTCAAGCTCTACATTTTTGCCTATCAAAGGGACATAACCATTCAACAAATAAACTTGAAGATGATTCGATAGCGCCGACTTGTCGATATTCTCTTGGTGATGTTCTTTGCAGACAAAATACAATACTGTCTCTAACACAAGCTGCCACAAGAAGACATTCAAAAGCAAGAACAAGCACACTATTCCCAAAATACCCCTCCCCACCATTCCAAACCAAACTCCATGCACAACAAGCTTCAAAAATGCTTGTTGAACAATCACCAAAGAGACGTTGATGAGCAACAACATGACTGTTGCTACCAACATCTTTCCCTTCAGTAGAGACTTGCTCTTCGCCATTGCTTTAAATCCGCACGACTCTTCTAACACGGAGACGACACTTGAAAGTTGCACTATGACGCTCAAATATAGTAAGCCGACGAAGTATATGATAATGAAAACGACGAAGATGGAGCCATTGACGTTGCCGAAAGGTCCGTAACGTATTAAGAGAATGAAAAGGAGCAAAATGAAAGAAAATACTGCAAGGAGATTGTAGGCAAAGAAGGAAGCGAAAACGCAAAAAAACGTGACTAGAAGTCGCTTCCAAACCTTGGGGACGACACTGATGATTTGCTTGAAAGCGACCTCTCGACCTGTGTGTAGGGGCGGAGTTAGAAAATTTCAATGAGAAGAAAGTAGTTTACATTTTAATTCCTTGTGTTGAACCAAAAGAAGCAGAGCTACCGTTACATATTGTATCACCCAATAATAATGAGATTGTGAGTTTGATTCCCTCACCCCAATTATTGTTGTAAAAAAAAAAAAACCTCCATATGAATAACGAGGCAACCCCTCCTTAGTACATTTAGTGTCACAAATCTTTTGTTTCACTAATATTATATATAAAAAAAATTGTGACATTAAGTGGTGCCAGGTATATACTAAAAAGAGTTTGTCTTCTCATTCATAAGTAGGCAATCATTTTTCTAAAAAAAAAAAAATGTTTTTTTTACGATAATAACAATATATATGTTGGAGATTTTCATGTATAACAAACAAAATCAATGAGATTATAGCATAATTTTGAATAAAACAATCGTTTATAGCTGAAAAAGCAACGAGTCTGATCTAGGCGTTGATGAAAAGCAATCACAGTTCAACTGATTGAAAGAAAGTAAGAGAAAGAACGAAAATTCTAGAATATAAAAAAAAAGAAAGAAGAAATATTTTAGAAAAAGTTCAAGTTTACTACACTTTCCCAAATATAATCCTTGATTTGGTATTTAAATATATAACATTTGTGTAAAGTTTATGGAAAACTAAAAGATAGAGATATATCTCAAAATTTTATCACTATCAACAAACCTAATTTCCACCTATATTTTTGTAAATATTCATGAAAGTTCACCATCTCCAATATTCTTAATTAACATTGACCAACTTAAAATGGTATATAACTCAAAATACAAAACAAGTATTACCTAAACTAATCACTCAATAATTAAGAACTAAACCACATAATCAATTAACAAATTAAGGCTAAGATATAAAATATATTTAGAGAGAAAAAAGATTTCGGCTTGTACCGGTATGTATGCACGCGACGGTGTAGACCACGGCGGAGGTAGAGAGAAGAGAGAAAACGAAGAGGAAGACGATGTATGAGATGTTAAAGATCCAAAAAAAGGTCAGTTTTGGGGTGATAAGATCAGAGACTTCATTGTATTTTCTAACATCATCTTGGTTATTGTTCTTGTATAGAAATGATGCTTGGTGGAAAATGTTGCCAAACAGAAGATTTGAAATCTCCATGTGAGCCAAGAAGATGAAGGTAAGAGGTAGAATCAATGAAAGAGCTATTTGGGTGAAGATTTTTCTCCATGTTAGGATGATTTCGTAGGTTTCGTGAACGATATCGACGATATCGAAAATCGACATTTCTTTTTCTTCTTCAAGGATGAAGAAGATGGCTTTATAATGAGATTTGAATGATACAATAGAGCAAAGAACTTGTCCAAGGTCAAGTATAAAATTATATAATATATATATATATATATATATATATAATATAAAGAAAGAAAGAAGTTGTCAAAAATGAGAACTATTAAGCGTTGAATTTGTAAACAATGTACGCCAATCGATACGTTTGAAGTTGAATTAAAACAAAAGTAGTGGCCATTTAAATATTTAGAGGTTGAATTAGCAAAGACAAAAGGCCGTTCTTGAGATTAATTAATTAATTAATTATATATAGATTCAAATTACTATTTTCAAAAATATAAATATAAATCACATACTATATATTATATATTTTCTGAAACTAAATTTTAATTTAAACCTTAATTTGGTTTAAAGTTTAAAGATTATGGTTGATCGAGACACAATTGATCAACATTTTTTTCATAGTTAGTTTATACAATAGTGTTCAAGAAAAATATATCAAAATGTAGTTAAATATATCAAAATGGTTAATCGAACACATAGACAAGAAAATAGAATCGAAATAAATAGAATGATGCAAGATAAAGATAAGTTTAGCATCCTACCACTCTGTAGCCTCTCTCATGGTGCCCGAGACTAAACTGTAGGCATTGAGGCAACAACATCACAAGGTTATGCCTTAGCACGCAACGCTAGCTACTTAATGATATATAATATCCACTGCAAGACATCTAGACAAAGATGACGAACTAACATTTCAATTTTTTAAAAGACAGAACATGGATGACCAGCAGAATAATTGTCGGGTAGAAAAGATGTTAAGGAACATTTCAATTTCAAAAACACGAACCATAGCGAAACTGATATGTGTTCTGTTGGGGATGCAAACAAAGTGTCCCACATCGGTTAGAATAGGGGAAGATCAAGGGTATATAAGTGTTGACAAC
>JBBMEG010030309.1:0-22501 GCA_037832605.1 Cyclanthera cordifolia
TGTTGTGTTTCATTTACATCATTCATGCATTTGTGTTGTTTATGAATATTTAGATATTAGATTATTTATAATTAATGTATGTTTCATATTCATATTGAGTTTTGATTGAAAATGAAACCTATATATATTTTTAAATTTTTTTTTAATATAGTGCGCCTTATGTAAAAAAGCCCGCGCCTTAAGGTGTGCCTTGCGCCTCAGGCCCCAGGAGGCCATTGCGCCTTAGTGCGCCTTGGGCTTTTTAAAACACTGCTCCTAGGATATGAACTTCTAGCTAAGCAGCCACAATGGCTTGAAACGATCTCCTCCTTGACCATTAATACAATCCACAGCCAGAACAATCCACAGAGGTTAATTTTATTCAAATACTTCAAAAAGATTTACAGATATCATTTAGCTTTGAGTTATAATTCTCTAGATACTTCAAATTTGTAAATTTGTATAAGAATAAGAAAGTTAGATCTTATAGTAGATTAGTGATGTGAGGAGTAATCCAAAAATTGCGAGTAGATCTTCTTACTTTCCATCATGGAATCCACAACAATAGCCAGCCACAGTATGGCGGCCTCACTCAATAATTTTTTGAAAATGAACTAATTAAGATCGTAGCAAAAAACGGCCGTACCCGAAAGCGTCACCAACAACCAAAAAGGCGACATCGCAATTACGAGCTTCAGAGAGCATGCGGTCGGCCTTCTCCTCCACCATCTCCCTATCTGCAACTGTAATCGTCTTTCCGTAAAGCTTCTCCTGTCGAACGAGTTAATCAAAATCAAATCCAGAAAAAACAAAAGTAACAGAAAAGTAGTAAGTCCGGTACCAGCGAAGAAATTCCGTCGGAAGCAAGGCCGAAGGATAAGAGAGAAGTGTAAGCTTCCATGTAAACCTTTTCGCATTTCCTCACACATTCTAATCCTCTCAGAGTGATGTCTTTTTCGTCTCCCAATCCTAATCCAATAATGAACAGCATTTCTCTACTTGGCCTTTAACCTTACTTTCTTATTCGAAATCTAAAACCCTAGCCTCCGTATGCGGCGGCGCCACTGCTTTCGCCGTATTTTATCAAATGATCGACTTCGGCGTAATTGGCACTGGTTCAGCTTCTTCTTTTTTTTTTCTTTTTTTCTTTTTTTCTTTTTTTTTTTTCGCTATTCGTAAGGTAAGTTCAGCGATAAATCCAGACTGAGAGTCTTTCGGATTCGGTCCATTTATACGGCCCAAGTTCTACATTGCTATCTCTCCCTTTCTGTTGTAAAATATGAAAAATACATGTTTAGCTAGGTGAATCTTTTAGGCTAAAATATTTTGGAATACTGGGGCAAGGCAAGGACCTTTCGGGGGTCGGCCAAAGGATATCGTGAGTCTTCGGTGGTCGGCCAAAAGGTGCAAGAAGTACCTAGGGGTCGGCCAAAGGATGTCGGGAGTCCCTGGGGTCTGCCAAAAGGTGTCGGGAGTCCTCGGGGGTCTACCAAAGGGTGTCGAAATACAGCGGGGGTCAGCCAAGGGAGGCTACAACCCCCAAGGGGTTGCCCAAGCCCATGTCGACCCCTCAAGGGTCGCCCAAGTCCATCTCGTCCCTCTAGGGGTTGCCAAAGGGTGGCCACAACCCCCAAGGGGTCAGCCAAGCCCATGCCGACCCCTCGGGGGTCGGCCGAGTCCATCCCGACCCCCATGGGGTATGCCAAGCCCATGACTATAAAAGAGCTATATAAAAGAGCTCACACCACATCGGTGTGCCTAATTTTCGTTGTTTTGCAAGCAAATTCATCCCCGGTAAATAATCTCTACCGTTGATCTAAGTTGACCATTTTTTGGCATCAACAGTTGGTGTCGTTTATGGGGACGATTTCGTGTTCTACTCGAAAAGAAAGATTCTTTCGCTTTTATTTAAGATGACGAACAACCTAAGTCACAGCAATCATGTCATCAATGGAGAGTCAGACGACGAGCATACTCCAAGAAGAGTTGATGCCAGAAGACGGGAGCCAGTTGATCCGAGGTTCACAGCTTTGGAAGAAAAAAGTGCAAGAAATGGCAAAGAACATTGGTTGATTGATAAAGTTACTCAAACAACCCCTACCAACCCAGGCTGCCTTTATCGAGAACCAACAAGCACCCAAGGAGGTGGTAGCATGTCCACCAGTCAGGGAGCAAGCCGCGGAGGAAAGATCTATACCCTTGGTGCGGAACCCTACGAGAGGGAAAGCCCTAGCCACAGAGGCTCTGAGAGAGATTCCCTTTCGACACCTAAGACCGGTCGATTGTTTTTTACTGGGGAGTAACTATCGAAGAAGGGAGCACTTAGTGCACCAAGTAGCCTCTCGAAGTGGAGGAAGTCGATATCACATTCAGTTAGGAGCAGCTAGTCGCGGAGCAACCTATAAAGAACCTATACTCATCATTCAAAAGTCCTAAGTGCCCGTGTAACGAGATCAGACTTAGAAGCGGACCAAAGAGCGGTGATCAACCAGCGCCGGAAGGAAACAGCACCTGGTGGAGCCGAGGACCAACCTTGGTTAGCTCAGCTTCACCTCCTCTAAGATCAGTTAGGGGATAGGAAGAAGGTTCAAGATCGGGAACGAACTTGACTTATACAGCCTAGTCGACCTGGTCGACCCTCCTTTCATTGACAAAATCATGGAAGAGCCGGTCCCGGTGAAATTTAAGCTTCGAACATTAAGGCATACGACGACTCCAAGGATCCTATGGAGCACTTAGATAATTATCGGGCATGGAAGGAACTCCATGGAGTCCGAGATGCAATCAAGTGACAAGCGTCTCATTCACGCTCACATGACCAGCCTGAAGATGGTCTAGACAGCTCAAACGGAAGTTCATTGCGTCGTTTAAGAAGATGGCCCGAGCTTTTGTCACCCAATTCTTAGGCGGACGAGATCAGAGAAGCCAATCACACATTTACTGACTGTGAGACGAAGGAACCATGAGACCCTACAGGGGTACATGGCACGCTTCAACAACGAAACACTACAAGTTGAAGGATACACCGACGATACGACTCTAACAGCAGTCATGGCGGGACTTATAGATGAAAAGTTCATATGGTCCTTAGGAAAGAGAGCATCACTTACATATGAGGAGCTGGTCACTCGGGCACAAAAATAAATGAGTGTCGGAGAGCTGGTGAGTTCTCAAGGGAACACTGAAGGAAAATGTTCAGTCTTAGAACGCGAAAAGGCATCTACCCAATACGAATCCAACTACAAGGAATCATACAAGCGGAAGGAGAAGTATGACCAAAAGAGGGTACCTAGTCGGTTCGAAAAGGACACTCATATCCTAGTATCAGCCGAGCAAATCTTGATGGAGATCCAAGACAAAGAGATACTTACATGACCTGGAAAAATCAAGGCAGGAGCTGACAAGGAAATAATGGCAAATTTTGCCTATTTCACAAAAATCATGGTCATACAACCTCAGACTGCCATGACCTAAAGAGGTCGATAGAGTCCCTTATTCGAAGGGGATTCCTAAAGAGTACGTGGAAGAATGTAACAGAATGCCTGAGTATCTTAATAAAAAGAGGAGAGGCGAAGATTTACCACCACCTTAAAAGATTCGAACCATCGAATGAGAACCTGCAAGAGGTAGGTCCAACAAAAGCTATGGACGGGGAATTGATCCTAGGAAAGGTTGTACGAAAGATAGTGCCTAATGAAAAGTTAATCCTTGGAAATATGCTTGAAAACTCCTCATGGAGAAGTTGAACGAGACAGGAAAGAAAGTGCATAAATATTAAAGGTTATGTTATTGTTGAGCGAAACCGAAGTGGTTAGCGTCGATATCGGCCTAGACTAATAGCAAAGAGAGAGTCTCATAACGTTCTTGAGAAAAAAATATAGACATCTATGCATACACAGCCAACGACATGCAGGGGGTAGACCCGACAGTTATGGTCCACCGACTCAATGTCAACCAAGACCACAAACCAAATTGGGAGTAAAAATTATAGACGAGAAGTTGGTCCTAGGTGACGCTGTCACAAAGATAGTACATGGGGGAAGCCAATGCTCAAGAGTATCTTTCACACCCCTCCCAGATAAGATAACCAAGAAAAAGTTCATTCGGGAAGTACTTTACCCCGAATGACACTCCAACACTGTATTACTTAAGAAGACCTCAAGACCAAGCTTGAAAGCTTGGAAGGGTCATGGTCGGAAGAGCCCCCATAAGCACTGTGGGCGCAACGCACCACACCTAAAACATGAAAACCCCCTGCTCTTTGGCATTTGGGGCAGAAGCAGTAACCCCAGTCGAGATGAACCTCTCATCCCCCCGTATCGAGTCTTTTGACACATAACAAAATGACTGACAACTGCGGATGATTTTGGATCTCCTAGAAGAAAGAAGAGGTGCAAAGTAACAAGAGTTCAACAATGAAGTCCCTGAGCCGCATTGAAGAGGACTTTACGAGGTCACCAAAGTTGCCTGGCCAAGCACCTACTACCTTGAAGGCGTGGACTGGAATAAGATCCTCCATCCTTGGACCATGTATATTTGAGAAAATATGTTTTCAATAAACTGTAGTAAAAGTTTCTGTGAAAATAACAAAATGAATAATACTTTATTTCTCACTTACAAAACAAATAAGATATATGATGTTGTTTAAATAGAAACCATTCCTAAATAAAAGAGGAAAAAATAATAAAATAATAAAAAGATAATATCTTCTTATTATATTTACATGATAATCATAAAACTAATATAACCAACACTCCCCCTCAAGTTGGTATGAAGATATCTTCCATTGCTAACTTGGTTATCATCTTATCGAATTGTCGTTTAGGTAGTCCTTTGGTAAAGATGTCAGCCACTTGTTCTGAAGTCGGCATATAGGAAACACGTATAGTTCCGTCCACAATCTTTTCTTTTATAAAGTGTCTATCAACTTCAATATGTTTAGTCCTATCATGGAGAACAGGATTATGAGCGATGGATATAGCCGCCTTGTTATCACAAAACATACGTGTTGGTGTTGAATGGACACATTTAAGCTCTTCAAAGAGTCTTTTTATCCATATACCTTCACAAATACCCATGGGCTAAATCCCTAAACTCAGCTACGACACTACTTCTTGCTACCACACTCTGTTTCTTACTGCGCCATGTGACTAAATTTCCTCCAACAAATGAGCAATATCCTGAAGTTGATCTTCTATCAGTGGTACTACCAACCCAGTCAATATCTGTATAAACTTCAACATTAAGCTGATCTGTTTTTTTATCAATATACCTTTCCAGGAATACCTTTTAGATATCTCAAAATTTTATATACTCTTCAAAATGAGTAGGGCCCGGCGCATGCATAAATTGACTTACCATGCTTACAGCAAAGACTATATCATGACGTGTATGAGACAAATAGATGAGTCTGCCTACAAGTCTCTGGTACTTTTCTTTATCCTTTACTTCTTCTTTTGTAACAGCCTGTAGTTTCACATTTTGTTCAATAGGAGTTTCCACTAGTTTGCAGCCAAGTAATCCAGTCTCACTTAGTAAATCTATGATGTACTTTATTTGATTCACTATAATACTGGTTTTTGATCTAGCAAACTTCATACCCATAAAATATTTTAGAACTCCTAAGTCCTTAATTGAAACTCATTTGCTAATCTTTTCTTTAAGTCGGTTATCACTTCTTCGTCATTCCCTGTCACAATAATATCATCAACATAAAAGTATCAGAACAACCATCTTGTTCTTTCTAGTATGTTTGTAGAACATAGTGTGATCTGCCTGACTCTGAAGAAAATCACAACTTATAACCACCCTTCCAAACCGTTTAAACCAGGCTCTAGGTGATTGTTTGAGGCCATATAATGTCTTTTTTAACTTGCATACAATGTTGTTTCCATCAGTTGTTTCAAAACCAGGTGGTAAGTCCATATATACCTCTTCTTCAAGATCAAGATTCAGGAACACTTTTTCATATCAAGTTGATACAAAGGCCAATCTTTGTTGACATCGATAGATAGTAAAACTATAATTTAGTTTAATTTGGCTACCGGAGCAAACGTTTCTTGATAGTCAATCTCATAGGTCTGAGTGAACTCTTTAGCAACTAATCTTGTCTTGTACCTTTCAATTCTTCCACCTGCATGACACATAATAGTAAACACCCATTTGCATCCTACTGTCTTTTTATCTTTTAGTAAATTGACTATATCCCATGTATGATTCTTCGTGAGCGCATTTATCTCTTCCATAACAGCTAAATTCCACTTCGGATCTTCTAGGGCTTCCTGTATATTTCTTGGAACAAATAGGTTTGTTAACCTATATGTGAAGGCTTTATGGGTAGTGGAAAATTTATGATATGACAAAAAATCTTAATGGGATACTTGGTACAGTTACGAGTTCATTTCCTTTATGCTATAGGAATATCAAGATCAGAAACATCAAGTAATCGATTCTTAGGATGATAAGGGTTAGAAGGCAAATTACTTGAATCACTTGGATTCATGGAAACAGTTGTTGGAGCATCAGACTGGTCGTGCGTCGGATCAATCAAAGTTTCATCATTATTATGATTCGGCTTCCTCCTACTATAAACTTGAAAATATGAATTACTTCGTGGTACTTCTCCCCCTGAAGAGAAACCTTCCACATATGGTACTCCTCCCCCTGAAGAGGAACCTGGTTCTATAGAATTGGGATTAACTATCTCATGATGAACAATATTAGGAAGAGGAAAGATGTCCTAAAAATTCCCTTCATCTATAGTTTTCTCCCTCTGAAGGGAATGAGAAAAATAGGATTGATTTTCTAGAAAGGATACATCCATACTTTCATAAACCTTTCTTGATACATGATCATAACAGCGATAAGCCTTTTTATGTGAAACGTAGCCTACGAAATACATTTTATGGCCTGAGGATCTAGTTTAGATTATGAAGGACTAGACACATGAACAAAGACTGTACATCCAAAAACCTTGACAAGTAGGTCTGAAAAAATTCGACACAAAGGGAAGATGATTTTAAGGTTTTCTTAAGGAGTGAGAAAACCTAACACTTTAGTGGGCAATCTATTTATAAAATAGGTTGCCGTAAGAACAACATCGCCTCACAGATATTGTGGTACACGCATTGAACACATAATAGCACGAGAAACTTCTAATAAGTGTCTATTTTTTCTTTCAGCAATACCGTTTTGTTGAGGTGTGTTCCTACACGTAGATTGATGATAAACTCCTTTACTATATAGGAACTCACTTAGTTGAGTATTAAAATACTCAGTTCCATTATCTGAATGGAGGATGCTTATCTTAGTTTTGAACTGATTTGCAATCTTTATAGAACCTAATGAACACTTCCTTAACATCAGATTTATTTGGTAGAAGATATACCCAGGTTACACGAGTATGGTCATTAATAAAGGTAGCAAACCATTTTTTTTCCACCCTGGTTATGACCTTAGAGGGCCCCCAAACATCACTATATATTAAATAAAAAGGAGCAGACGCTTTATAACTTTGAGGTAAATAGGGAATACACTGAGTTTTTGCGAAAGAATAATGTTCACAATTAAAAGTCGAACAATCAATCCCTATAAATAGTTTTGGAAACAAGCGCTTTAAATAGAAAAAACTAGGATGTCTTAACCTATAATGTCATAACATTAAAGTGTCTCCAACATAGGTAGAACTAACACTACTACAACCCTGACTTTCTCTATAACTAGTTGAAGCTTCCTCAAAATAATAAAGACCGTCGATCATCCTAGCCCATCCAATCATCTTCTCTGACTCATGTTCCTGAAAAATACAAAATGAATCACAGAAGATAACACCAAAGTTAGAATCTTTAGAGATTTTACTAACTAATAATAAGTTGCAAGCTAATTTGGGAACATGAAGAACGATCTGTAGAGTATTTGCGAGGATAATTTGATGGCCCATTTCCTATAGACAGGAGAATAACTATCATCAGCTAGCCGAAGATGATGTATCCTTTAGCAGCTTCAGGATTTGATTAATTTGCTCTTTCTTAAATATATTTGAATCAACATTATTCGCACTTGATTGAGATGGACGAGTATTTCTTTCTTCCTGTCTACCGGCTTTATGATAACCAGGCTTTCCATGGAGCTTCCAACACGTTTCCCGAGTGTGACGTGGTTTATTGCAGTAGTAACACCAGACACGAGGTTTGATAGCTTCATCAAGAGCCTTGTTTGCAATCTTGTTAGCTGAAGCCTCAACCACCAATGCTGAGCTTTCCACTGTATCAGCCGGTTTCTTTCTAATCATCACGTGTCGACGACTTTCTTCCATGCGAACTTCTAAAATTACCTCATTAATAGTAGGAAGATTAGTTTTACCTAGGATCCTGCCTCTAACTTCATCAAACTCAACATCAAGCCAGGCTAGGAACTTGTAGATTCGACCATTCTCAACAAGCTTTTTGTAGTGTTTTTGATCCTCAACAGACTTCCACTCATAATTATCGAACAAATCAAGATCCTACTAGATTCGTTTTAGAGAATGAAAATATTGAGTTACAGAGTTACCTCCCTGTTTTATATCTCCTAGTTTCAGATTTAGCTCGAAAACGTGTGATTGATTTTCCAGGTCAGAGTACATCTCTGTAACATTATCCTATAACTCTTTAGCCGTAGAATAACACATGTAGTTGCTGCTGATATCTTCAACCATGAAATTTACTAGCCAGGTCATGACCATAGAATTGTCTAAATCCCATATGAGGAACGTCGAGTCATCTTTTTGAGAAACTTTCTTGTCTCCAGTCAAGTGCCCTATCTTGCCTTTACCACGGATAAACATTCGAACACTTTGTGACCAACAAAGGAAGTTGTCACCATTTAATCTAATAGACGTTATTTGAACCGTAGGACAATTAATGGATAATTTAACGGCTGGTACTTTGTCTTTCGACATATCCACTATCTTAAGGATGCCAACGAAACTAACTTTGATGTTGAACCAGACCCAACAATGAAATTTAACGGTTGTTGTCGATAGGCACTACAGACGAGCAATGGACAGACCGTTACTAGGCTACCATTGTGTGCGATCGTGTTGCTGCTGCGTGCGATGGAAGATCGTGACTAGGCTGGGCTGAAGTTGCTGGACAGACAGTTGTCGATCATGCTGCTGCTGCGTGCGATGGAAAACCGTGACTAGGATGAAAATGTTGGGCATAGACATAATGGTCGATCGTGCACGCAGATCGTGAACGCGTGCGCATGCAGCAGAGTGGTCGATTGTGGACGCAGAGTTCACGGCCGCTGACTGTTCGCACAAGCAGTTCGCATATGGGCGCTGCTCGTCGGCGCTTGCTGGGCGAGATGGGTGCTCCTGGTCGGCTACAAAGTGGTTAGGGTTAGGGTTGAAGTGAGTTAGGGTTTTTCCTTTGCTCTAATACCATGTGAAAATAACAAAAGGAATAATACTTTATTTTTCACTTACAAAACAATAATAAATATGATGTTGTTTAAATAGAAATCATTCCTAAATAAAAGAGGAAATAATAATAATATAATAATAATATTATTAGATAATATCTTCTTATTATATTTACAAGATAATCATAAAACTAATATATCCAACAGTTTCCAACGAGTATTAGCAAAAAGATTGTCCTATCATTCTATACAAAGCTCTCTAAATTTAAGTTATAAGTCTATTGATTTATAATACTTTAAAGCTTAAATTGGGGGTAAGCAAGAGTAGGGAATTGATCGACATTCAATTGCAAAATTCCAAGTGATAAAAAGCTCTAACATGAGCATACAACACTCGAAGAAAAATGTTCTATTTCAAAAAATGAAGATGAGTACATGAAAAAGCAACAAAGTTATCAAGTGCTGCGCTTGTTGGAACTAGGCCTACTAAGTCTGGCTTGGACAGATTCAGTCTTAGCTAGAAGAGCCCGAACCAGGATGTCCTTCTCAGACATACCTTAGAAGATGTGGAAATCATAAGCAACCTGCACTGGATCATTAGGAAGTCTAGACTCGAGGGTCGGCAAAGAAGGGCCAACAACCTTTGCTGCAGTTATGGCACAAAATGACTTAGAAACAAACAAAAGGGTACCATGGCTAACCTGTTTAGTTCGGTCTAGCGCCCAACCGATAGTAGCCGCGCCAAAGTTGTTCTCCAATGTTACAAAGGCAGGAGAGCTTTGCACTAAATTGACCGAGTATGAGGCATCCTACAGCTTGACTTTAGCAAAAGTCAAACTCTCGACAAAGTCGAGCGATGGTAGATGAGCCTTCCTTGTGAGTACAAGCCAAGACTTTAGACCGCCTTAACGGAAGTCCGAAAGTCAGCCAAGGCGACCTCAGCAACACCTTAAGCCTCGCAAGCTTGGGCCAAGTCTCACTTGAATTGATCAATGCTAGAAGACCAAGAGTAGCGTGTATGGTGCAAGTCCTCTAGAAAGGTGTCTAGAAGTTGAAGCAAGGTGCATAAAGGCCTGCCATCCAAAAAATACAAGGAAACGGTCAGTCCTTCGAAGTAAGGTCCACCATAGCATTTGTGGGAGTCCTAAAAACAAAGAGAGGAGATCCCGACCACTAAAGAAGCATTCAAAGTCAGTGTATCCCACAGGCTATGGACTCCAAAGAACACGGTCCAAGTGTTAAGAGCCACCTACGTTAGACCCAAACTCGACTACAAAGGGCTTATGTTGAGTCCTCTTTTGAGAAGTGGAGGCTAAGATGGGGCGTACTTCATCCTCATAGTCAAATGAGGGATCCATGAGCAAATTTCAAAGAATGTGCCTACGAAGAAGCAATAGTTAAAAAAAAACGCTAAAAAATATGCAAGTCCCTACAAAGGGAGCCTATGTAGCCTCAAATTTTGAAAAAATGCTTAAAAGGGCGAGTCTCTACATTAAGGGCCTAAGGAACCTTTCAGTCGAAAAAGCGCTAAGAAAGGGACAAGTCTCTATAAAGAGAGTCTAATTAGCCTAAAATTTAAAGAAAGAGCCTAAAGAGGGTGAGCCTTCACTAAGAGAGCCTACCAAGCCTAAATTTTGAAAATATGCCTAAATGTAGTAAGTTTTTAAAAATAGAGCCTACTTGGCAAAAATTTCAAAAAATGTGCTAAAGGGTGGCGAGTCTCTAAACAGGGAGCCTACTTGGTTGAAAAGAGCCAAAGGCTAGTAAGTATCTGAAAATGGAGCTCACTTCGCCAAAAAGAGCCAAAGTGTAGTGAGTCTTTGAAAAGTGAGCCTACTTGGCCAAAAAAGCCAAAATGCGGCGAGTCTCTACAAGGGAGCCTACTTGGCCAAATTTCTAGAAAGAATGCCTAAAAAGGTGTCACTCTAAAAAGAGAGCCTACTTAGTCGCAATTTTCAAAAAAAATGCCCAAAAGAGGTGAAAATCTAAAAGAAGAACCTACTTGGCCAAATTTTTGAAAAATGACTAAAAATGGTAAGTCTCTAAAAAAGAGAAACTTCTTAACAACAAACTACTCTTCAAATTTATGCAACAAAGTAAGTCCAAAAATGAAAAGTGAGGGTAATGTTATAGGCTAAAATATCTAGGAATACTCGGGCAAGGCCAGGACCCCTAGGGGTTGGCCATATCCATCCAGACCCTCCCGGGTAGGCCAAAGGGTGGCCACAATTCCAAGGGGTCGGCCAAGCCTATGCCGACCCCCTATATTGGCCAAGTCCATCCCAATCCCCCAGGGCCGGCCAAGGGAGGCCACAACCCCCAAAGGGTCGACCAAGCCCATTCCGACCCCCGAGGGTCGGCCAAAGGGTGGCCACGACCCCCAGGGGTTGGCTAAGTCCTTCCCGACCCCCTAGGGATCGGCTAAGGAACGCCTTGACCACTAAGGGGTCAGCAAATTAAGGTCAGGACCCCCTGAGGGTCGGAAAAGTAGGTTCGCCCCCTCTAGAGGTCAGCCCTTGCAGCCTCGATCCTCTCGGGATCGGCCAAAGAAGGTGAACATCCCCTAGGAGGAAAGTCGTGGAGGTTAGGAATCCCTTGAGAGTCGACCGAGTCAAAGTGATGATTGCGTCAGCTGATAAGAACTAGGAGTTACGCCAAAGGTGAACACCCCCTTAAGGGGGCAAGCCTTGGAAGTCATTAGTGACCCAGTCCAAAACCGATCCATGAGGGGACGGTCGAAGGCGAACACCCCAAAAGGGAGAAAGTCGTGGAGGTTAGGTCTCTCCTAAGAGCCGGTCGAGTCGAAGTGCCAACTTGATCCGCTGATAACAGCCAGGAATTATACCGAAAGTGAACACCCCCTAAGGGGAGCAAGCCATGGAGGTCATGATTAACCAAGTCCAAAGCCATCCCTAATGGAACGGTTGAAAGTGAACATCCCCATAAAAGGAGGGGAAACCGTGGAGGTCAGGGCTTCTCTAAGAGCCGACGAGTCCAAGTAACATCCTAGGTCATTGCACCATTAAGGGGTAACGTCCTGGAGTTATACCGAGAAAGCTCACACCCTTAAGGGGTTGGTCGTGGAGGTGAGGACCTACAAAGGTTGGCCGAGTCCAAGTAACCCCTAGACAAGACCGTTACACCTCTCAGTGTAACGGTCTAGGGTTATGCCACCCGGCTTAATGGTTGACGTTACAAACGGCTGACCATTAAGCCACCATTAAGTGAGCTGCAGCGGTTACGGGTCCGATTGCTATAAAATGTCAAGTCATCCTCCATTTGAATCCAAGCTTATAATACTTGTAAGCTAATCCTAAGTTCTCAAGCTCTCTCTAAACTCTCCTAAAATACATTACTAACTTAGTCATCGGAGGCCTTGTGGCTCACACCACACCTGTATGCCTAATTTTCATTTTTTTTACAAGCAAATTCGTCCTTGGTAAATAAATCTCTATCGTTGATCCCAGATGACCACTTTTTAGCATCAACAACGAGAAATGATAATATATGCCAAAGCAAACATAATTCACTTTGTAGTGATATTTTAACATTTTCAGATTTGTGATTAGAGTTCCCTAATCCTCTTTTGGACTTGAAGAAAGAAAGGAAGAGAGGTGTGGGAAAGAAAAAAA
Organism: Cyclanthera cordifolia; assembly: GCA_037832605.1. Taxonomy (NCBI): domain Eukaryota; kingdom Viridiplantae; phylum Streptophyta; class Magnoliopsida; order Cucurbitales; family Cucurbitaceae; genus Cyclanthera; species Cyclanthera cordifolia. The sequence continues at coordinate 13,017 of JBBMEG010030309.1, forward strand.
GAATGGACAAAAGAAAAAAATGAAACTAAATTAGTGATTTATGGGATGACAATTCTACACGTCAAACAATGGAAATTGATTACTTCTCTTCTCATTTCTTCCTACCACTTCAAACATGTTCTTAAAAGCTTAGGAGCTTTGTTAATCTATACCCCTAAAAAGCCATTTTTAGGGGATATTTAGATTGAGATTTTTAGACTATATAGACTTAGTATTTAGAATGAGGATTTATTTTGAGTATTTAGAAGTAATGATTGCAGTCAAATGCTTGTTTAGATGTAGTTTTTAAGAGTATTTAAAATTAGTACTTAAAATCAGGATTTATTTTGAGTATTTAGAAGTAATGATTAGTAATTACTGCAGTTAAAATCTTGTTTGGATGTAGTTTTTAAGAGTATTTAAAATTAGTATTTAGAAGTGATGATACAGTCAAAAGTTTATTTGGTATATTTTTTAAGAGTATTTAAAATAAGTATTTAGAATAAGGATTTATTTTGAGTATTTAAAAGTAATGATTTCAGTCAAAACATCGTTTGAATGTAATTTTTGTAGAAGTATTTAGTAAATACTAATTTGAAATACCACTTTAAAATCTCATAACAAACATCCTTTAGTATTATTATAGGACACTTTGTCCACCTCTACTATTATTATAGGTCATAACCTACCACTTTTTTATGTTAAAAAATTTGTAAGAAATTAATTTTTAATAATGATTATGATCTTATTACTTTTTAATTCTTTAACCCATCTTGATCATTAAGTTATTTATGGTTTAAGTTACCCATCTTGATCATTAAGTTATTTAGTCGATCAGGTCGATACTCCTTTCATTGACGAAATCATGGAGGAATCAGTCTCGGCGAAAATTCAAGATTCCAACCATCAAGACCTATGATGGGTCCAAGGATCCTGTGGAGTACCTCGATTCTTATCAGGCATGGATGTTACTCTATGGAGTCTGAGATGCAATCAAGTGCCGAGCGTTCTGATCCACGCTCATAGGACCAGCCCGTAGACAATTCACGGAGCTCAAACGAAAGTCCATTACCTCATTCAAGGAGCTAGCCAGAGCTTTTGTCACCCACTTCTTGGGTGGGCGAGATCAGAAGAAGTCTGTCACCCATCTACTGACCGTGAAGCAAAAGAGCTGTGAGATCCTTCAGGAGTACATAGCGTGCTTCAACGATGAGGCGTAACAAGTTGAAGGTTACATCGATGGAACGTCCCTCACGGTAGTTGTGGTTGGGCTAAAAGATGAAAAGCTCTAATGGTTGCTAGGGAAGAAAGCTCCACATACGTATGTTGAGCTGCTGACTAGGGTGCAAAAATACATGAGCGCGGGAGAGTTGGTCAACTCTCAAGAAGGCATGAAAGAAAGGCGCTCCATACCGGAGCGGGAGAAATCAACAAACCTCCGTGAGTCTGATTATAAAGAGTCGCAAAAGCGGACGGCGGAAGAACACCCAATAAAGAAAGAGAGACCGACCGAAATGGGTGCCACCCAACAAGTTCAAGAAGTACACCCTAATGATGGTTAAAGTAGAACAAATCTTGATGAAGATTGAAGATAAAGAGGACTTGAACTAGCCAAGCCGAATAAAAGCAAGATCCAACAAGAGAAACAAAGGCAAGTACTGCCTATTTCACTGAGAACATGGTCACGAAACCTCAAATTGCTATGATTTGAAAGAGTCTATAGAGTTCTTCATCTGAAGAGAACGACTGGACAAGTACGTCAAAGAAGGTGGAAAAGTGTTCGAGTCCTCTAACTAGAAAAAGGAAAGTGAAAAGTCACAACCACCTTAAGAGATCAGAACCTTCATTGGAAGACCTACTGAAGGGAGTCCAACTGGAGTCGAAAAGAGAAGGTGAGACAAGTTAGAGGCGTGCTAAGTGGTGAAGAAGTACGGGTGATGCCAACGATGGATTGAGCAACTTGACTTCACTACCACTAAGGCACTATACCAACCATAAAATGACGCATTGGTGGTATCCTTGATTGTCTCTAACCTTCGCATCAAGAGAATCCTTATTTATGGATGTAGTTCGATGGATGTATTATCACTAAAATCTTATGACGCCATGAAGCTGGGAAGGGAAAGGCTCAAGGCGAATACGACACCCCTAGTCGGATTTGGCCGGAGCACTAAAACCCCTAAAGATTCCATTGAACTTCCAGTAACCTTTGGCGAAGGGGATAAAATAGTCCTCCACTTTGTGACTTTTTCTGGTGGTGAACGACAACTCCGCCTACAACGAAATACAAGGAAGACCCACTATACATAGGTTAAGGGCGGTCGCATCAACCTACCATCAGCTGATGACGCTCCCAATTCCTATGGGGGTAGGGCAAGTGCGTGGGGAACAACTATCTTCAAGGGAGTGCTACCACACATCCTTACGGGGAGTGGTAGATCACAGAGGTAAGAACTATTGAAGAAGATCCAGTACCAGGTGAGACTGTCTAAGACGCAGCACTAGAAAGGGGTCAGTCCTCAGATATAGACCTGAGTCCTTCTTCAAGAGAAGCTGAACGAGGCACAGGATAACCTGCCGAAAAATTAGAAGTTGTACCCTTGCTGAGTGAGATGTAAATGGTCAATATTGGGACCAGCTTAAGTTTGGAGCAACGAGCGATCCTTGTGGAGTTCTTGTGAAGAAATGCTAACATGTTTGCTTGGTCTGCCGTGACATGTTGGGGAGATCCAAGCGTTATGGTTCATAGGCTCAATGTCGACCGGGACCATAAGTAGGTACGCTAGAAGCGAAAAGCATTCAACCATGAGCGCGACGAGGTCATTTTTATAGCAAGTGGATGAATTATTGAAGACGAAGTTCATTCGAGAAGTACACTACCCCGAGTGGCTATCCAATGTTGTTTTGGTAAAGAAACTGAACAGTAAGTGGAGGATGTCATTGACTTTACCGACCTCAACAAGGTATGTCCTAAAGACAGCTTCCCATTACCTCCCATAGACCAATTAGTAGATGTGACGGTAGAGCACGAGCTGTTGACTTTCATGGATGCCTACTCACGATATAACCAGATCAGGATGCATCCCAACGATCACAAGAAGACGTCCTTCGTCACCAGCAAAGGCTCGTATTGCTACAACGTCATGCCTTTCGGCCTGAAGAATTCAGGAGCGACTTATTAGAGGCTATTCAACAAGATGTTTGCCTACTTGATTGGAAAAGGCAAGGAGGTTTACGTGGATGACATACTGGTAAAGAGTAAGTAGGTGGAAGGACATCAACACGACCTGATGAGGCCTTCCACACCTTACATCAATACAAAATGAAGCTCAATTTGAGCAAATGTGCCTGTGAAGTTTGTTTGAGGAAGTTTTAGGTTTTCTTGTGCACTAGAGAGGGATTGAGGCCAATCTAGAAAAGATCTGAACTGGGCTGGAGTTGAAGCCGCCTCATACGCCAAAGCAGTTGTAGAGCTTGAATAGGAAGTTAACCATTCGCTCGAGCTTACTGCCTTATATGAGGTGTTAAGTAGAAGTAGAGGTCCTCTCCTAGAACTTCCTTGGAAAGAAGGGGTGCAACCCCCAAGTAGGCCTTAAGTTCAAGGCTTTCAAGTATGTGGTGCAAGGGGATAAGCTATACAGGTGGGGGTACTCTTTACCTCTCCTTAGATGTTTAGATCCCAGTGGGAAGTGCACAAATGTGTGTCTGGCAACCATGAAAGAGCAAATTCCTTAGCTAAGAAGTTAGTAAGGGAGGTACTTTTGGCCGACCATGGCTGAAGACTCCAAAAAGTATACCCGGGCATGTGACAAATGCCATAGATTTGCTACCATACAAAAGACAGCCGCACGAGGTCCTTACATGCATGACGGGACCATGGTCGTTTGCGCAATGAGGGTAGATCTTATAGAACCCTTACCGACCAGGCGAGGCCAAGTCAAGTTCGCGATAGTAGCAGTCGACTATTTCACCAAGTAGGCCTAAGCTAAGGCCTTGACAACTATCACCGAGAAGATCAAGGTGACTGAGTTCATCTGAAGATGCATAGTTTGCCAATTTGGGATACCCCGAATCCTTATCACTTACAATAGGAAGCAGTTCGACAACCAGGCTTTCCGACAGTTCTACTCTAAGCTAGAAATTCAACATAATTTATCATCACCTGCTCACCCACAAGCCAATGGAAAGTGAGGTAGTCAACAAAATCATCAAAAAGAATCTCAAGACCAAGCTTGAAAATTTGAAGGGGTCTTGGGTGGAAGAACTCCTGCGTGTAGGCGTACAGCACAACACCCAAGATGTCGACAGACAAAACCCTCTAATCACTAGCATTTGGGGCAAAAGCGATTATCTCAGTCGAGATAGGACTGTCATCTTCGCGCATTGAGTCTTTTGACCCAACATAAAATGACCAACAATTATGAATAAGTCTAAATCTCCTTAAAGAAAGAAAAAGATGCAACCCACATAAGGGTGGCGCAATACAAAAGCAGAATTGCTAAGTATTACAACTCCAAAGTAAAGAAAAAATGTTTTCAAGTAGGCGACCTGGTATTGCGAAAGGTAATGCTTAACACCAAGGAAGTCAATAGTGGTATCTTGGGGCCAAATTGGGAAGAACCATACCAGGTCACCAAAATTGCTCGCTTAAGAACATACTATCTCGAGGATATGAATGGGAATAAGATCCTTCATCCTTGGAATGCAACACACTTGAAAAAAAAAACTTTCAATAGAATGTAATTCAAGTTCTCAATAAAGTTGGCAATAAAAGTTTGTTTTTTCATCCTTCCTAAAGCTCTCTTAATTTAAGCCCTATTCTACTAATTTCATTGTATTGCAAAAAGCTTAAATTAAGAGGGTATGCAAGGAGACAAAGAATCAATACTTAAAAAAGCTAACATTCGATTCTAAAATTTCAAAGTTGGGAAAGAAAAATAAGTACTCAACAAAACAAAGGTACTTAGAAAAATTCTACTTGAATGGTTACATCAAAGAGGTCTGAAGTATTTCCAGAACCATGCCAGCTACTCGAGCTTGGGGCAGGCTCAAGCCTGGTGAAAGAAGCCCGAACTGAAAGGTCACTCTTTGCAACGCCTTGGAAGATGCAAGAATCATAGTAAGCAACGTGTGCTAGATCATTCGGAAGCCTAACTCAAAGGCTGGAAGAGAAGGGTCGCCTACCCTCTCAGCTGTGGTAGCACAGAGCCACTTGAAAAGTGGAAGCATATTTCCGTAGTGACCCCTTCTTGAATACGATTTAAGGCCTATTTTTTGCTGTTATGCCTGCATTGTTTTCCAAAATCATATAGGCGAGAAAGACCTTCACCAAGTTAGCCAAGTAAGAAGCATTCTTTAACTTTCCTTAACAGTAGCTAACTCTTGACAAAGACTAACTAGTAGACAAGTCATCTTTATGAGCACGAGCAGCTGAACTTAAGGCCGCCTCGGCGGAAGTCCAAAGGCCAGCCAAGCCAGCCTCAACAACACGTTGAACTGCTTGAGCTTGAGCTAACTCCCACTTAAGCTTGTCAGAATTTGAAGTCCACGAGGAGCGTGTATAACGCAAGTCCTCCGATAAATGCCGCAAAGCTGAAGCAAAGTGTACAAAGGCCTGCCAAGGAGAATAAAATTAGTTTCAAGACTTAACAAAAAATGCGACAAAGAGTAAGGTTAGCAAATATACCTCATGCATCAAGCTGGTTCCTTTCTTTAGAACTTGGGAGGCGTCCCTAGTAGAAAATGGCATGAGAGGAGTTTCGACCTCTCAGACCATAGGCCAGAAACCAAGCTCATTTCCTCAGCAATGTCCAAGGTAGGGTGATAAGGTTCTGACAGAAGGTATGAGCCAAAACGAGATGGAGGACCAAATAAAGGCGTTTGAGGAGCATGGAGACTTTGATGAGCTGGGGAGAGAGCATCGTCAGAAATAGTGCCAGTTCCGCTGTGCAAATCTGCCTCAAGGTGCAAGTCGTCAGGGAGCTCTAAAAAATAGTGATTGTCCTCTTCACCAACAGGAGGAAGACCCTCCGTGGTAAGGTCCACAACCTCATTGGTGGAAGGTCTAACAGAGAAATTGGAAGAGTAGTGGGATACTACATCAAAAGCGTGCCTTAGGGTAGACTCATAGTCTATAGCCACTGAAACAACAAACAAGATGTTACTGTAGTAAAACATCAACCAAGATGACGAAGACTAGTCAAAGCAATGTATCCAGACTTGGAACCTCATTTAAGTTCAAAGAACCTGGGTTGGCGTCATGAGGCATAGTAGATTCTTGAAGAAGACCGTAAAAAGCCAAAAACTCGATGATCAAGTATTATGTGCTATGGATAACTGAAGCCGAGAAGGACATGACCAAGTCATAAAACTTTAACACCCGGGAACGAATGGTTAACTTCCTATGCAGTACACCAAAAAATAAAATATTAATGACATCTGATAGCAAGTGTGCAAGGCAGGGCAAGCGGAAAATGCACCATAAGTCTCAAAGGCAGTGGGAATGGTAATCGAGGCGTTAACACAAGGAACAGTCCAAGAGCCACGTGTAAAGAACCACCGGTCACGCCAAGCTTTATGAAAGTTGGGACAGGAGACCAATGGAGAAAGCCAGCTCCATGGAGTAAGGTAGCATCACACCGCTACATCGACGTGTTGACAAAAGCAATACAAGGAGAGAAGATCTCGAGCGCTGAAAAAGCTTTCAAAAGTGGTGTACTCCTAAAAATCGTGAACCCCGAAGAACACATTTCAAGTGTTGGGAGCACCTGTGCGAGCTAAACCAGTCATATACAAAAATTCCTGAAGTGAACGGATAAGAGGTAATCAAACTCCTCTCTTAAACATGGTCATGTAAAACGTCATTTTACCAAAAGAAGGGGCATTGTAGTCCTTGTCAGCAACCGGTATCCTGAGGGTCACGCTGGAAGGAATGTGGTAATCCATCCTTAATTTATCCAAGTCACCTTGGGTCAAGACCGAGGCAACTGGCTCAGAGCGGATCTAACCACCAGCGCCCTACGCCGAGTCCTCTTTTAGGAAGATGAGGCCAAGGTAGGATGAACTTCATTCGTAGTTAGAAGATAAAACCATGGGCAAGATTCAATGGACACCCAAGGTGGTCGGCCAAAAGAGGCATTGACCCTCAGGGGTTAGCCAAGCCCATTTCGAACCCCCGAGGGTCGGCCAAATGAGGCCTTAACCCTTAGCGGGTCGGCCAGGGCCGCCTTGAGCCTCAGGGGTCGGCCAAGCCCATTCCAGCCCCCAAGGGTCGGCCAAAGGAGGCTTTGACCCCTAGGGTCGTCTAGAGAGCCCTTGACCCTCGGGGGTCGGTCAAGCCCATTCTAGTCCCCAAGGGTCAGCCAAAGAAGGCAGAAACTCACAGGGTTAGCCATAGAGGTTAGGACTCTCGCGTAGACGAGTCGACCAAATCCAAGTAACCTCTAGGATCATTGTGCCGTAAGGTAGTAGTGGCTAGGAGTTACAACGAGTAGGCCTATGAGGAAGAACCGTGGAGGTTAGAACTCTCCCCCTGGAGTCAACTGAATTTAAAGTGACAACTGGATCTATTGATAACAGTCATGAGTTATGGCGAGAAGGCTAAGACCTCATTCAGGGGTAAACCCAAGAGGTGAGGATCCGTAAAGGTTGACCGTGACCAAAGGCAACCTCTAAGGAGATCAGTCGAGTGGGCAACCCCAAGAGGATTTGTCGTGGAGGTTAAAACTCTCATGTGGACGAATCGACCAAGTTTAAGTAAAACTTAAGAACGTTGCACCTATTGGGTGTAGCTTTCTGGGGTTACACCGATAAGGACACACCCCTAAGGGGTCGGTCGTGGAGGTAAGGACCTGAAAAGGTTGACCGAGTCCAAGTAACTTCAAAGTCAAGGTCGTTACACCTCAAAGGATAACGGTCAGAAGTTACATCGTTATTCATTTCCGGCTTAATGACGGATGTTTCTAACGACTGACCATTAACCCACCATTAAGTGAGCCGCATATGTTACAAGACTAGCTTCCATAAGAAGTCGGAGCATTCTCCTTTTGAAGCCAAGTTGAACTAATTTGACAATCCTTGTAAGCTGCTCTAAGTCCCAAATTACTCTCAAACACTCTCTTAAACTCTTCACTGACTTAGGCATTGGAGGCTATGTGGCTCACACAATGCCGGTGTGCCTAAAGTTTTTTCATTTTGAAGGCTTCTCGTCCTTGGTAAAAATAAATTGTACCATTGATATCTGTTGACCCTTTTTTGGCATGAACACTTTTAGTAAACAATATACAAATAAAAAGAGATAACAAAACTTGTTATAGTTGAAATGTAAATGCTAAAAGTTGTAATATATATTTTATTTTAACAACAATCAAAAGTGGGAGATCTCGAACTTCTAACTTCTAAATTAATATATTGTAAGATTAAAAATGAGAATTATCGCATCAAACACATTGAAAATCTTTGATTCAAGTTCGGGATTTAGAAATATATCAATTAAGGTTACATGGTATAGTAGCTTATCATGTCGTTAAAACACATTAAAGGCTTAATGCTCAAGCCTGGGCGAAGCCGAAATTTTTATTTTAAAATAAAATTAATTTACCTTTTAAATTGTCCTCTCGTTAAGCCTCATTTTATTCTAATCTTCTACCATGACCATTATACGCATGTTAAGATTTGTAAAGTTTTAAAAATATATCAATCAAGATTTCGTGGTGTAGTTGGTTATCACGTCAGTCTAACACACTAAAGGTCTCCAAGCAAAGTCAATAATTATATTTTTTGAAACAAGCTTTGTGTACCTTAGATATTGTTTCATCTTCTCGAGCGCCCTTTCTTTTTTTTTTTTCATCTACCATGCCCATTATACTCATTTTAAGATCTGTAAAATTTAAAAATATATCAATTAAGGTTATGAGGTGTAGTTTGTTATCATGTCGGTAAAACACATATTTAAAGGCCATTTGTTCGAGTGTCGGTGAAGCCAAAATTTGTATTCTTAAAACAACAACTTTTAAATTATTTCCTCCTCCCGTCCCCAATTTTATTCTTTTCATCTACCTTGTCATTATATGCAAGATTTGTAAAGTTTAAAAATATATAAATCAAGGTTTTGTAGGGTAGTTGGTTATGGCGTCAATCTAACAAGCTGAAGGTCTCCAATAAAAGTTAGGGTGAAGCCAATAATTTTATTTTCTACAAAAAACTTTGTTTACCTTTTAAATTATTTACTCTTCTCGAGCGCCCTTTCATTTTCTTCTTCTATCATGCCCATTATTCTTCTTTTTATATTTGTATAGTTCAAAAAGTATTAATGAGGCATATGTGATGTATTTGGTTATCACGTCTATGTAACACACTAAAGGTTTCGTCGTGTAGTTGGTTATCGCATCTCTGTAACACACTAAAGGTTGTTCAAGTTTGAGGGAAGCTAAATAATTTTATTTTTGGTACAACATTTTTAAAGGCCTTTTGTTCGAGACTGGGCAAAACAAAGATTTTTATTTTTA
>JBBMEG010030329.1:0-22490 GCA_037832605.1 Cyclanthera cordifolia
ATTTTCGTTTGGCTGACTTGCTCGCCGGGTTAGAGCAAGTGCCTCACGACCGCTTTGCAACGACAACGAAGTTGGATTGTGACACTTGGCGTGGTGGCATTATCTCAACTGTCGAAAATGACTGCACTCCTTGGCTGATGCATAACAGCTTGATCAATAAAAAAAGATTTTTCTCTGGCAATGCACACCTTGATCTTTGTCTCCACCATTCAACTGATGTTAATAATTTTTTCGGCGTAGATCACATAGCACAATAATGCTCTCACCCTTATTAGGATTGTGCGTGAGTTGTTGGCATTAACTTGGTCTTGACGACGTTTAACCATTAATGCCATCCACATTAAGGTAAGAAAACCACATCATTTGAGTGTTAGTCGACGTGTTTCATTCAGCTCCCAACACCCTTATCCTTTCGATGAAGTTTTTAATTTGTTCATTAGTCGATGATGTGATCATCATATTATACTCATCGTGTAGCAGATTCTCAAGCTCAAATGCTAGGTTCTAGAACTTTTCCTTTAGTCGATCATCATGTCATTCACCATTCTCTTAAACTTTCTCTCCTCATTGAGGATGGTGTAAAACTCTCGTACCTAATCGATAAAAGCGCCAATGCAAGAACGTACGATTGTGTCCTAGTACCTCCTTTTAATTGCCCTCTGCATGAACTTAAGCAAACCTTGTTTTGATAATTCTTGCAACTTCTAGAAGTACTTGGACTTCAGTAGAGCGTATTGTGCTTTGGCCTTAGCAAAGATGAGCTTCTCTGCAATCTTCAATGATTCTCCTTTCTCTTTCTTCTACTTTTTGAAGAAGGCAGGTTTTTGAACATTTTCCTCCTTGTTGTCTTCCTCTTCCTCAACAACATCTTCTCTAGAGTTCCTCAACAACTCTCTTCCTCTTATGATGCGAACCCATTATGGTAGGGCTTGCCGCTTCCATGCCCTTCGACTTCTTATTCTCTTTCTTCTTCGGTTGTGCTCCTCGCGCACCGTCTCTTCTGCCAACATTTCCACCTAGAGCTCGAGCAAGCTTCACGATGCTTAAGAGGGCTTCCTCGCTTGATATCTCTTATTCTTATTATTACTTCCTACTCTAGTTCCATGACTTCATCAGAAGGAACCACTTTCTCGGATAGTACGATGTTCATCAAAATTGTAGATTCTGGGGGAACTTTCTCTTGAAGGCCTGTGCCAGCTGCTGCTGGGACTCCCTTACTTTGCACAATGGGTGCTCCAACGATCTCTTCATTAGAGGAATCATCGATGGCGATCCTTCTATTTAGAAGAAGAGGCTCTGACTGTGGTTCTTCAATTTGAATCAAGACAGAATGTGTGCTTCTGTTTTCAGGCTCCTCAAGACTCTAGCCATGACCTGTCACACAACAATTTTACGAGATTCAGATCGAAAATCTATTGGGATGATGGTTTTGGAAAATTAGAATTTAAAGAAAGAAGACGTTAAAGCAACTAATAAGAACTAAGGCTTGAGAGAATTTGAGAGAATGCAAAGTGGAATACAATTTTCAAATCGACATTTTATAGAGAAAAGGGGTACGAAGCAATTACTAGAATTTTGATCATTCAAGCATATAAATTGCAGTGGTGCAACAACTTGCAATGGGAATGAAAAGTTACCAATGGGTTTTTTTTATCAATTTTTCTAGAAACGACGACTTTGCATGCTGTTATACTTGCAACGCTTATACAAAAAGCCGTCATCCAAAACGGAATGCTTTTGCCGTGAATTGTTTGCATTTCTAATTTGACTTATGAGATGCGTTCACTTTCTGGAAAACAAATAGGAAATAAAAGTAATACTAGAAGAGCACAAATTAAATGACCTAGCTAATAAAATAGAGATACCAAAGAGATCTTCTCCAATAAGAGTTAGGAAATAACAATACTTGTTGATGCTTAGAGCAACAATAAAATATATCGACTATGCATACTCCCCTGCATCTTATCCTTCCTGCATGATTTAAATGATGTCCCATTTTGTGCATCTTGCACGATAAGAATGCTCTATACATCAATCATTTGCTGGAATCTCTCCTTCGGTCTATCATCTTAATCTTTAGCACCAGTGGGGTTAGCATAATTCTAGTGGCTCTTTCCCAAGTATCCCTTAATATGAACTTTGCTAGCCTGTAAGATATTGAAGATCGCTTCCTCACCATTAGGTTAAGACAAGTAAGGTTTCAAAGGTTAAAGTCAAACCAGAGCTAGAGACGGGCCCATCCTAGCTCGTAGACTTCTTTCTTCACATATAAACATCCTAGCTTTGAACTCTATGAAGTACTTTCGCCATTGCATAGTCGTTCATCTATAGTTGACAAAAAGCGAACATGTTAATCTTATGCTCATTCGAGATCTACTCTTAAATTAACACTTTGAATAACAAATTAAGAACATCTACCTTTGGAAATAGCGCAAAAAACTTGACAACTACTGAGCGTGTACTAATTTATAATAGCTTAAGAAACTCTAAATTAATGACTCATTACAATGTTGTACGCTTATAAGTCGCATTATGGAAGTAGACATAGTTAATGGTAGCAACTGGTAAGTATATTTATATCGTTCTCCAAATGGACTAAAATTATTACTCACAATCAAAAGATATGAATTTAAGAATCAAGACTGAAAGTAAGGAAATTTAGTTGGGTTTTTTTTTTTATTCTATGCTGAAAATAAATATAGAAGTAAACTGATTGTTTAGGTTGAGTTTAGGAATATGATTAGCATTGCACTAAGGTTCAAAATTCTTATTTTTTGGATTCAGGACTGCGAGAGTTGTCTTTGCAATTTCTATCCTTATACCTATCGTAGGTATTAGTATTTTTCCAGATTTTGTTTTCCCACTATCAGTTTTAGATCTAGCATGTCAAGGCGATAATTAATGTCAACGCGTCACTTTTAAATCTAGCATGTCGTTGTCACTTAGGGATCTCGACCTTGAACCTTTGGCCTCCTATGTTAATTAATGTCAACGCATCAGTTTTAGATCTGCAGAACCAAGGAGGATCTACGAGAGGAAATTAACACAAGAGCAACGTAAGGAAAATTGCCAGATGCTTAGTGGATTACATAGGCGCCAAGAGTCGCTCTCAGGTGTTCACTCACGCTGTTATTTATAGGAGGAAGCTAAAGTTGACTTTGATCGCCGATTTGAAGAATACAAGTTAATGGGTTGAAGGCCGCTAATCATCTGATTCTTATTTTTATTGAGATTCGATCTGTTGAATTCTAAGCTCTCGAGTTGTAGTCCACATTGCATTGTAGTCTGGTTATGAAGCGTTTCACACTCCTATTTACTGCAAAAATAACAATAGATTAGCTAGACTTGAGATCATTCTATTAAATCTTTAACATTTGAATTATTAGCCTAAGAATCTGACATTTTTGCTATTTCTTCTTCAATTAAACTCTAATGTTGTTAGCATCATGTTCTATGGAAACTTCCTTATTTAATGCTACTCTTACTTTGAAAAGTTTTAGTTTCATACAAAATTACTTAGAACCTCATTGAGATAATGACTTAATTAACTCTCTAATGGAGATTTATCAATAGCATAAAAGGAGTAAAGGAATTTTGAAGTTTATCTATTTGTCAAACTTACAATTTGGCGATGTTAATAATATCATGCATGTTAAACTAATCATAGCATAAGTTGTTTAAGAGAACACAAAGCGTCCACTTTCTATATCCTCTAAAGAAAGAGGAATAGATTGAGAAATATATGTATCTTTCATTAAGTTTACAAAGCATTTACTGGAAGTTAGCTAGAGTCTAGAAATAGTCATTGCACTAATGTTTTAATGCTCTATATTAATGCTCAAGGAATTAATCTGAAAAATTACACAATCTAATTTCAACAACAAACACTCACAAAATTTTGTGAAAGAAACATAGCTGGCACTTACATAATTAATCTTTTGTGAAAGAGCTGCGAAAGTAGACTTTTTTCGTAAGTCGAAACAAATCGCTTTTCACCAATAAAAGTTGCAAGAATACAAATGCATTTACATGACATGTTTACTCTAATCGAATTATATATGCTTAGTCATTTGTATTTCTTTTAACTCAGCATAATTTATGTTTCAGTATTTACTTATGCAATTTAATTTCAGTAACAAAAAATCACTAAACTGTTTCCTTTACTTTTTCTATTTTGGTTCTAACTCAATCATGAACTTGAACTTATAATTAAGTCTCTATGAAGATGACTTTTATTACTTTTCACTTGTTGCAATAATTGTGTATTCTGGCACATTACTTTAGGATTGTTATCAAATTTATGTCAACAATTTCTCTTTAATAATTAATTTCATCGCAGTTCTATCTCGAAGAGAGCAAACACACCTCTAGTAACACACACTTCACTCTTACAAGAGTGAAATATCGCTATTAACTGATACATATCTATACAACTCACACATTACTCTAAAAGAATGAAACTTAACTAAAAACTCATACTAGTGTCCTGAACATTCACACAACAAATAAGAATGTGTAGGGAATAGAAACATAGCTACATACCTTCAAGTCCAAATAGAAAAGTATGCATTACCCAACACTACAAGCTTTGAGCTTCAAAACATTCAAATAAACCCTCACTCAGAAGTGGTACCATTAGAATTAATGAAAACATAAAGGAGTTGGGCAACGTCTTTTCATTTGAAAATGAAAAACACACCGTTTAAATAGTAGTTAAAGGCCACACGTCTCACACCTGAAAGGCCAAACAAAGTCATTTTGTTGTAACCCAATTAAATGATGTTGATCATACATGATCAACATTTGACTTTTGACTTCTCCTTCCTTTATGATCTTACCAATATCCATTTTGAGATAGAAGAAGGTTTAATTTATTTAGTTATCTCCTTTCTTCTTTCTTTTTGCTTTTTGTTTTCTTTTTTCTATAGCATAAATAAGGAAATTATTTGTCTTGAAATGCACTAAATTAATAAAATAATACTAATCATCTATATATTTTTCACTTCTTTCAAGACGTGAGAGTAATATGAAGGGGGAGTCACCAACTTTTCAAGCTTGTACTTATTTGGTTTAATGAACTTTGCATTCAGGTTGTTTGTAAATGTCTTGAATATCTTAGACACCGAAAAATAATTATATATTTGGACGACCAATGATCTAAAAAACAATGGTACTTGCGTATCAAAATGAAGTAAATTTAGTAATAATCAATTATTATTAAAGCCAAGGAAACTCTAGAAAATTTGTAGATTATGTGATAAACGAAAAGTAATTAACTGCAAGTAAAACAATATTATCAAAGAAAGTTAATGATCCTAGAGTGAACAATGTATCTTACTATGCTTATTAGTTTTTCATGAATTAAACAACAGGATAATCTAAGACTTAGTGTTTAGAAACATGAAAGTAGAACTAGTTCATCAATGCAACTAACAATATGTAATCTTTCAAATCCAAAAGCAAAGCGAGTAACTCAAAGCTTAAGCCATAAAACCGAGAATTAACTCTTCCTTTTACTGTAATTCCAAATAACTAGGAATAAACCTCATGAAAAATAAATAAATGGTAAAAAATAAATGAAATACAAGTTAGAGCAAAGAACAAACTTAAATGTATGATAAAAAAAAAAAAAAAAAAAAAATTCAAGAATCACCCGCAAAACTATGACGAAAAAACACAGCATAAAGTCACATGTTCAATGTATATATGACTAAGTTGAACGATTCCGATGAGAAATCACGTCTGACATAAATATTTTCAATGATATCATGACTAAATTGAGGGAGAGCTCGACGACTTTAAACTAAAAATTATGTTAAAAATAAACAAACCAATGCCTCAAAAGCCTCACTGTCAAGCAAGGCTTGTCAAGACATTAGCTGGAAAGTTCCTAACAGCCATCTAACAAACTTCGGTTTGTTTCCAACAGAAGATCAACAAACTCCTCTAAATCACCTAAGCACTAACCACCTAGGCACTACCTTTGGAGTTTGTATTTTCTACTTGTGCTTGATCCTATTGTATGTATAAATAAGCAATAGTTGATGAAATGTAAGAACACAGATATACATAGTAGATGTGTATTGATTACTGGAAAAGAAAAGAAAGAAAAAAAGAAAAGAAATAAAAACTTACCCGTGGACGTAGGCACATTGCCGAACCACGTAAATCATGGTGTTCCTTTCTTTGTCTCTCATTCATACATTTTATATAGAATAATTATACGGCAAAGAAATAAAAACTCATTAGGATCGAAGTCTTACTTTACAAATATGAAAAACAGTAAAGGAAAGAAACAAAAAGTAGAAAGGGAGTACTTTACCTCGTGAATAACAGTTGCTTCTTCAACTTCAAGCCAAGATTTGTTGAAGACACCTCTAGGTAAGCAACGATTACATCAAAGTTAATGTAATCGCCACCAAAGAAGCTTCACCAATGAGGAAGCAACGATCCAAGCACTCATGACTTGGATCGTCACTATGTTGGGAAAAACTTCATACAGGAGGGAATACAACAAAGAGAAGTGGAAAGATCGAACAAGGAAAACACCATAACCTCAGCCTTCTCTGAGAGAGGCAAGGTGAGTCAAAATGACTCAACTCGCTCGGAAACAGGCTTTTCTAGCCGAGAGTGAGTGAAGTAAAACGTGTAGGGCATGCAAATTGAACCGACAGACAGCTAAGTGTAGTGACAACATCACAGCCATACACTTAGCAGCCTTCATGATGAATCACAACCGTAAGATCAAGAACGAGGTCCAGCACAAGTATTTAAACCGGCTCACAAATCAGTGAATCAACTCGGATTAAGATCAAGATAAGTGGGCTTCTCTTTTACTTTGAAAAACTACAATATCATTTTTGGGCCCTTACTCAAATAACAAGCCTGAGTATCATTGGGCTGTTTAATATCAAAGTGATCTAAGACCATTTTTTTTAAAAATTGAACTTGTAAATAGGCCTTTACTCATTCTCTATTTTTACAAAACACGAAAACAAAAACTTCGGAAATAAGATACATGAGAAGAACGCGGTAATACAAAAAGTCGTAAGTCTACGATGACGAGGAAGCATCTTTAACGACGAGCTCTCGTCATTGTAGACTTTTAAAATCGGTCCTATTTTTAATGACAGGCGCTCGTTATCATTGAACTTCTTAGACAGTATATTTTTTAAAAAATAGATCTTTAATGACAAGCAACTTTCAATGTTGGGCATCTATAGTGACAAGTCAATCTGTCATTTAAGGCTGCTCATCACGAAAGATGTCTGTCATGAAAGATTGTCTGTTAAAGTAGATTCGTGTTTAAAAAAAGTAATAACAACTTGTTTGACATGATACATCCATGTTTTTTAAGTTAAAAAGATGTTCGTCCTTGAAGTCATAGTTGTTGTAGTGCGAGGAGTTTATTCTTTTTCCTTTTTATTTTAAAAATATTGAGGAATGCTCGAACTCATAACTTTTTGATCATGAAAATATACTGATGTCAATCTGTTGTTGGAAATGAGTGTACCAGGTCGTTTCGAGTTGTTTTCAATGAAGGTTTCTTCAAAAAGAAATATAGGGAAAATTAATTTTTCCTTTTAAAAATTGGGGGAAAGGAAATTAGAGCAACTTTGAAGTGGAATTCTGTGGGACTAAGGGATATTATCCTTTTAAGAGAAAATTCGAGCAAGTTGAATCGTGTCCCACAAGTTAGTAAAGCTTCTCCTTATCCTTTAATGTCTCCAAGAATTAAATTAAATATTCCATGTCTGGCTTAGACCTAGTCTTAGAAAATCCTTTTTTTTTTTTTCTATTTTTTTTAAGCCTTTTATCAACTGAGCTATTATAGCAATGAATGGTTATAGAATGGCACATATAGAAAAAATCAAAATGGCTATCATTACACCAAATATCACCAAAGAATTAGGATTATTTTTATCTTGTCCTTGACCACTAGAGAGGAGGAAGAAGGAAATAAATGGAATTCTTGGAACCATATTAGAGAGGGGTAGGTGAGGTTCCAATTGTGTATAGCTTCCAACTAAGGTACTGGATAACAATAATTTTTTTTTTTTTTTTTGTTGAGTACGCATTGGGGAGGGAGACATCAAATCCTACGCACTATTGCTCTCAAATAAATTGAAAGTCAAATATCGATTTCTAGGATCGAATTCGTAAAGCTGGTTTTGAAGTTGAATAACAACAAATAATAAAATTATTGTGCCTCCAACCTTTCCGATCATTTTAAGAGAAGTATTTAAGTCATGTAAAGGTATGACGTAAAAAATAATGGCTACCTATGTATCATAATTATGAGTCACATAAATTTTTTTTAACTCGCAAAAATAAAACAAATAGAATTAAGGTGTGGTTCATATCATACCACGTATGTGAGCATTACTTTTAAGTCATGCTTTAACATGCCTAAATACTTCTTTGATTTTAAACAAACTACGAGTTACTCTTCTTTAACTATTTATTTGTTTTTGAAATAAAATCTATATTATCTAATACACACCTTCTCAAAACTTCATCTATTATGAAAATGGTTATTAAATATTTAAAACTTTATGTTATTTACTTTCCGATACTTATTCATTCTTTTAATAATTCTTTTAATTTTTCGTTTATTAATTTTAAAAATTAAATTATCGATATAATTCTTTAGTGTGATTTATTTTTTTAATTTTTAAATTTTGAAATCTAACTAGCTCAAATATTTCTAAAATCAAAACTGTGTTTTAAATACTAAAAAGGTAGTTTTCAAAATTTTAGTTTTTTCTTTTAACTAATTAAAAACTTTAAATGCTTACTTATATGAGGTTTACATTATTGTTGACTAATAACAAATAATTATCAAACTATACTTGTACTGTTTTAAATTTTCTATTACATTTGAAAATATTTCTGAAAAATAAGAAAAGATTAATTCGAATAATTTTCAAAAACATTTTTTTTATAATAATGTAAATAAAAAGCTAAAAAAATTTTTTTGAAAAAATATATGAAATATGAAATAAGAAAGAGAAACGTAAGTAAATATAATTCAAAGCGTTGATGGCAAAAAAATGGTCAACGAATATCAACGGTACAATTTGTTTTTATTGAGGACGAGAAGGCAGCAAAATAAACAAAAATTAGGCGCACCGGTGTGGTGTGAGGCACAGGGCCTCCGATGCCAGAGTCAGTAAAGAGTTTAAGAGAGTGTTTAAAAGTAATTTGGGACTTAGAACAACTTACAAGAATTGTCAGGGTAGTTTCACTTCGATTTGAATGAAGAAATGACCTGACTTCTTATAGTAGTCATTCTTGTAACTGCTGCAGTTTACTTAGTGGTAGCTTAATGGTCAGCTGTTAGAAACGTCCGCCATTAAGCCGGAAATGAATACTGGCGTAACTCCTGACCGTTTCCCTTTGAGTTGTAACGACCTTGACTTGGAAGTTACTTGGACTCGGTCAAACTTTGCAGGTCATAACCAGTGGGGGTTGTGCCCTGAAGGTCTAGTAGTTTGTATATTTGAGAACGAGCATTTAATAATAGACATTGAATGTCTTGTTATTAATAAAAGTCATTATTTTTTCATAAACTTGCATATTTAATATTCAAATGTCCTTCAACCTTATCACATTAATTGGATTAATGTCGATAAACCATTGGTTATTAATGTGAACTCTTGGACAAGTATGTGGGACATACAATTGGATCTAGTTCTAAGTTTATAACCTAAATTGTCTATAGTATATGGACTAAGGCTAGGGTGCCCAAGTTCTGGTAACACTATGGGTGTGGCCCGCTTTGCAACAGTTGCAAACAACCTTATCCTAGTTGTTCATGTGAAGGCATGTGAGTGGGGGCGCCTATGCAAAAAGAAGTTTTTGCATTTGATTAGACCATAAGTTTTATGATGAAGCTAATAATCTTGTTATAGACTCGTATCAACTACTTCGCTAAAGATGATCGTATGTTGATATGATCTTAATCCTAAGAGGGTTGCTTTATAAAAGCGTCATTTGATGTGCATGGGTGAGACCAGTCAAAGAACACTGGGTCAATAAGCCTCCCACGTTGGGGGATTGTCGTTGTGAGTAGCTGGGAACACACCGTCACAAGAAGAAATCCATGTCTTCCATAATATTGTGAAAGATGTAGAGTTGTTTCCTTAAAAATTGATTCTAGGACTTGAACATTGGGTATCCGCCTCTCATTGGCCCGAGAGGACATTGCTCTAGAGTGTGACTATAAACAGCTTGTTCATTCAAGGAATCAATGAAGTTTAAGGAGAAAGATGTAATCACGGGGGTAGAACGGATTTCTTGTCCCAGCTGTGAATTACGAACAAGCTTGTGATAGATCATATTATAGATGACCGATTATATCTGTGAACGTTAACTTGTCTTATAGTGAGAGAGAGCTCCACACAGGCCTTTAGTGAAATAAGCTTAATGTTTACGAGCATGGATTGTATCCTAAGTCATTGTAGCTCTAATCTATAGGTCCACCCGTCCCTAGGCTAGCTCAATTGCTTGTACACTGTTTCATTAGAGAATGAATGTGAAGAGTTCAAATTCACAAATTAGTTGTGTTGGACATAATTAATAGGAGTGTTAAGTTTAATGTATAAACATAAATAATTAATATATTGGATATATTAATTCAATTTATTGGATAAATTTTATAAATAATTATTGAGAGAACTCAACTAATAAATATGTTAGACGTATTTGTTTAACAATTATTGGATAATTATTAATAGAGAAAATTAATTAAATATGTTGGACATATTAATTGAATTAATAATTATTAAATAATTATTAATCGTAGAAAAATTAATATATTGGATATATTAGTTGTAGAGATTTATTTATTATAATATATTGGATGTATTATGGAGTTGAGATTTATTGGATAAATATCAATTAAAAATAAATAAAACTAATTTTAAATTGAAATGGAAAAATCTTTTATTTTTCATAATGTCTTTTATTATTAGATATTAAAAGATATTATATTTTTCTAATTTAAAAAATTCACTTTTCTACTATAAATAGAAGATCTTGTAGGTCTTCATTTTGATCCCACCCAATTAAGAGTAACCTAATTCTCAAATACATAAACCTCTCTAGCATTGAGTTCTCTTTTTTCTCCGGAGATAAATACTTGCAAGCTTCTTTCTCTAAAAAGCTTCACACCAAGCACTTAGTACAACATAGAACATGTAGCCTGGAAGATTGGAAGAGACTAAGCAAGAAGGTCCACAGATTGATCATTATCCTACCTAGCAGGTTCAGGGATTTGATCATGATCCCTTCTAGCATAAAGATCCCGCCATAATTGATTAGAGGCGTCAATAAAGGTGAGTTTTTATTTACAACATGTCAATCACCTAGGGTAAATTGCATGTACATTAGTTGGATTAATCTAAAGTTAATTAATTAGATTAATTAATGTGAAATTTTTGTTATTAACTCGCTTTCTCCGCGTTTAAGTGCATGCTCCTACCCCATAATTTCCAACACTCACCTCCACGGCCGTCCCCTTGAGGGTGTGGCCATCTCAGTGTAACCCTAGAGTGTTACACCCACAATAGGTGCAAGGTTCCCCAGCGTTACTTGGACTTGCTCGACTCGTCCACAGGAAAGTCCTAACCTCCACGGTCGAACCTCTTGGGGTTGGCCCAATCGACCAACATCCTTGGAGGTCGGATTTGGTCTCAGTTGACCCTTACGGGTCCTCACCTCCACGACTCGCCCCAAAAGAAGGGTCATGGCCATCTCGGGCTAACTCTTCATTGTTATCAGCTTATCTAGTTGTCACTTTGATTCTTG
Organism: Cyclanthera cordifolia; assembly: GCA_037832605.1. Classification (NCBI taxonomy): domain Eukaryota; kingdom Viridiplantae; phylum Streptophyta; class Magnoliopsida; order Cucurbitales; family Cucurbitaceae; genus Cyclanthera; species Cyclanthera cordifolia. The sequence continues at coordinate 11,812 of JBBMEG010030329.1, forward strand.
ATGATTACTTGCTTTACTTAATAAAATCTGAAGGGACTAATGACTCGATTTCTTATTCACAAACCATTAATAATGTTAATTTCACTCAATGGGTTAAGGTCATGAAAAATGAATTGAAATCTATGAATTATAATCAAGTATGGGAAGTTATTCAATTGCCTCCAGGTCAAAAAGTAGTCGGTTGTAAATGGGTTATCAAAACCAAACGTGATTGCAATGGTAATATTGAACGATATAAAGCTAGACTCGTTTTCAAAGGTTTTAATCAGAAAGAAGGCCTTGACTATAATGAAACTTTTGCTCCTGTTTCTAAGAAAGAGTTTCTTAGAATTATCATGGCATTAATAGCTCATTATGACCTCCAATTGCATCAAATGGATGAGAAATTTGCCTTTTAAATGAAGACTTGAAGAAGAATTCTATATGCGTCAACCTAAGGGCTTCATAATTGAAGGACACGAAGACATGGTCTGCAAACTTAAGAAATCAATCTATGGACTAAAACAAGCTTCTAGACAATGGTATCTTAAGTTTCATGAAATCATTACTGATTTCAATTTCACAGAAAACTTAGTTGACCCTTGTATATATCTCAAGTTCAGTGGGAGCTAGATCTTAATTTTGATTTTGTATGTTGATGACATATTATTAGCTAGTAGTGACCTTGGTCTACTACTGAAAACTAAAGATTACCTCTCAACAAACTTTGAAATGAAAGATATAGGTGAGGCTTCCAATGTCATAGAAATAGAAATATTTTGTGATAGATCACAAGGACTCATAGGATTGTCTCAAAAAGCATATATTGATAAAATTCATGAGAGATTTGGCATGATGAATTGTTCCTAAAGTCATGTCCCACTGCATAAAGGAGACAAGCTTGTTCTTGAGCAGTGTTCAAAGACTCCTATGGAACGAGAAGAAATGGCAAAATATTCGTATACATCTCTTGTGGGGAGATTGATGTATTCACAAGTTTGTATTAGGCCTAATATCAGTCATGCAGTTGGTATGTTAGGTAGATTTCAAAGTAACAAAAGAATCGGTCATTTGAAAGCTACAAAGAAAGTACTGAGATACCTAAAAGAAACAGGAATTATATGCTTACCTACAAAAAATCAAGTAACATACAGATGACTGGTTATTCTAACTCAGACCTTGCTGATGTCCTGACACTAGGATTTGCACTCTTGTCTATGTTTATCTCTTATGTGGAGGAGCAATATCATGGATAAGCCAAAATTCGAGATGTTGTTTGGATCCACTTTGATGGCTGAATTTATAACATGTTATGAGGTTACAATTCAAGGAACATGGTTGCATAATTTTGTCTCACAGTTTGGCGCTTTAAATTTTATCTCTAAGCCATTAACTGTCTACTACGACAATGAAGCTGCAACCTTTTTCTCGAAGCATGATAGGATAACAAATGGTTCAAAAAATATGGACTTAAAATACCTATTATTGAAGCAAGATGTTAACTAAAGAAAATTGTTGTAGAGTCGATATGCACACACTTACAAGTGGCCGACATATTTATGAAAGGGCTACCTCCAACAACTTTCCAGGACATATACTAAAAGTATGGGTCTTGCAAATAGCTCATAAATATTTTATGTCATTTAATTTTATCTTTACATATACTAGTTATTGGGCTCTTATTATATTAATTTTCTTTCAATATTCTATTTTTTAATGTGTATACATTTATGTAAAGATGAAAAACTGAAACAGTCTTTACTTCAAGACATTTTATGACCATTAATTTAATCTCATTTATAGCCTAGCTATGAAAGTTATTAATGTTGTAGTACATGAAAGCAAGGATGTTGTGAAATAATGTGCACACGTCATGACTCTCATTGACAACTAGATTAGTTAAAACACTTATGATAACAAACTCATGAAGTAATTAATATACAACATGTGCTTTATGATCTCAATACGAAAACATTTATGAATTTTTCTATCGACCAAGTTGGAGACAGTTGGAAAATAAAAATTAAACATCTTATCTCCATTAATATAGTCTTAGAAAAACATGTTTTTCTATTGACATGTTTATGAGATATGAGTTTCACTTCTCTATATATATGTGTTATAACTTCTCTTTAAGTTATGAGAAATGTTTATGAGATATATGAGTTTTACTTCTCTTTGTTTACGAGATGTATGAGTTTCACTTCACTAAAATTTATGATTCCTTAAGTTAACTTTGATGAAATTTACTTAAAACTTACGTTAATGGAAGTTTAACATTGGTCTTCCATTTACCTATAAATATTGACAAATTTGTTCATCACAAGTGTGTTAAAGCGAAAGAGAAAGAAGAATAAAGAAGCTTGAAAAACACATTCAAGCTTATAGGCAGTGAGGGAGATATCAATATCTTCCATGGAAGCAATTGATAAAAGGTTTCAATATCAACAACAATTCTTTGTTTAATTTGAAAAATTCTTGCATCACGATGTCGGGAGGTATATTTTAATCTCATTAAAATTCAAATACAACTAGTGATAATCACGTTATTCAAGATCTTAGTTTCATGTTATGTATAAAATATCTAACATATCAAACTTTGTTTGATACAACTTTCAAATATAAAATTGTAGCTAGTGTACCTTGAATACAATTATGGCCCGGAATTCACATGTATGCTTGACCAAAAATTTGCAAGTTTTTTTTTTGTTTTTGGAAAGTTGAAATTTCAATATTGAAAGATTGGAATTATCATTATTATTATTTGAAGAGAACTACTAAATTAATCCTTCAACTCTAAACCCACGTTGTCCATATCCAATCTAGATCATGATCCAATAAAAATACTAAAAAAAACAAACTTTATTTGATTATATTAAATCACTGAAAATCAATCTCTCTTAATTCTCTTTATCTCCTTACATCTTATTGTGATGATAGATCTATCGTAGCTAGGCATACATTTCTAAAACAGGTAAGGCCATGGCCGATGCTACCACCGTCCTACTGAAGAATCATAATTTAGAAATGGGACGACCAGCGGTCGTGTCGTGGATTTTAAGAATGAATCTTGCTGGTGGAACTGAAATTTTTTCATTCAAAATGGTTCCAATGGTTGAGATTAGTTTTCTCTTCACTTCCGAGTTTATTCCTCCCATTGACATCACCTCTGCGAATGCTGCCGGTTCGCCATTGCCCCCGAATGATATCGGCACCGACCCGTTTAGCAACACCATCACATACTGCCAAAACAAAACAAAATATAATCTGTCAAGAAAGTAGAGAGATAATAGAAACTAGACACTGTTGGAATCCATCTTTCTCGGAATTTCGGGTATTTTGCACGCTTATCATATTAGAAACTAGATAGTGTGAGCATCCATCTCAAAATCAATTGGCTAAGAGATGAGCAATTCACTCTATTTTATATATATGTTGAAGAACTTTCACCTTACCAATATGGGACATTTGCCATGAGGTCAGTATTCCAACTAGAGACAATTATAGATATTATTTTTTAAATTCTTTAACAAGTGAATATGGAAATCATGATTTTCTTAATATTAAATATATAATTATGATGTTAAGCTACGATGTTCTTAGTATGTCATATTTAATCCTAATAGAATTCAAGCAGCAAAGAAAATTAAAAATTATGTGTGTATATATGATTAAAACTAATGTAAATTTTTTTTGAGAAGTTTTTTTTTTGGATCTATTCGTCTTTATATTAGAATTCTTTCGCAGAGTGAAATGAAGAAGTATGATTTACTTTTTCGGGTTTCCCGATAATGGAGGCGACGGCGGTGGTGGCAGCGGCAAAGATAGGGGCAGTATCGACTCCGGCAAAGTTGACATTGGTAGAGATGTAGAGACAAGGCATGGTGATAGTATGAATATGTGAGGGCAGGTTGAGTTTAGGAGGAAGAGAGATTGCAATTAAACTTGAATGAGGAATTAAGAATGATGAGAAACAAGTCTTTATAGTTGAAGTTTATAAGGCTTCGTCAACTTTTTTTCCTTTTGAAAAGCATTACTTTTTTCAAATTAAATAAACGTTTTCAATGCCAGTCGCTCATTTTAAGAAAATACTAAAAAAATTAAAAATTAAAAATATATTGTGGATGTGGGATGGCATAAAAGTAAAATGTCCTGTTCATCTGAAAATAACAATACTAAAACATCCAACATATGAGGGACGTAAAATACACGTTCAATTTTTTTTTTTATAATTATTGATTTATATATATATATATATATTGTTTTCATTTTCCAACATTTTTCTTTCTTTATTTTCGTATTAACAATTTGAAAATATTTTATTTCGTTATTAAATATTTCTTATGTTTTGAGTATAAAAATTATTATTCAGATATTGTATTCGGTTTCCTTTAATTATTTGTTAGAAATATTTATTTGCTAACAAAATTATAGTATAATTCAACTGACATTAATGATGTATTATTTTTAATTATATTTATGGTTCAAGTCTTTCAAATCTCTTTGGTATTAAAAGAAAAAAAAAAATTCTTCTTATTAAAAATATTTCAAATTTAATTTGACTAAAATTTATGTTGAATAAAGTTTTTTTTCTTTTTTTGACATAGAAAAGTAAATACTTCCACTAAACCGACACAGGTGGCTCATACGAACAAGCATTTAAATCATTTAAATAAATTGTTGTAACATGAGAGGAAACTTTTTCAATCCAGAATAATCTCTCAACGCCAACATTTAGAGCCTCTCTAGGTAATTCATGAGCAAAGATGATTGCCTAAACGTTTGCACCAACTAAAAGAACATGAATCCAACTGATTTGCACTACGTTGGATCTCCGCCACCACCACAGCTAATTTTGATCGATCCTCTTCTTCATGAGTCAGTCTCTTAATAACCACTGACGAGTCCGATTAAATTATGAGGTTGCGAAAGTCCAACTCAATGACCCATTGAATACCATCACGAATAATGTTGAATAAAGTTAAATCACTTGGAATAAAGTCACTTAAATCAGCCAGTATTTATGATACTCAGAATTTGATGCAACAATTAAAAAAAAGCTATGGAGTAATAACCTGCTATTAAATTAAGGTGAAATGAAGTTTAACAGTAGAAAAGGTAAAAAGGGAAAATATTCTACTGCATGTGTATTTTATTAATGCACAAATCTCCTTTAAATAGGAGTCTAATATTACAATGAATCTACTATGTAACTAATGTGGTTAATCCACTACTAGTAAATGAAACTAAAAGCCAATTCCTTATCCGCCAGCACCTGAGGACACTCATCTTGTTCATGAACTCTTGTAGCTTGGAGGAAGGCAAAGCTTTGGTGAACATATCCCCCAGCTGTGAATTTGATTGTATTGGAAGCAGTTTCACCAATCCGTTATCAATTTCATCCATGATATAGTGACAATCAACGTAAATGTGTTTTGTACGCTCATGAAATATTCGGTTAGTTGCAATAGCCACAACGACACTGTTGTCGCAATATATAAGTGCAAGTGCTTGAGAAGATTTTTGTAAATCACGAACTTTCTCAAACAAATCACCATTAAAAAATACATTGTTCACGTCAAGTTGGACAAGTGAACATCCATGAGTAGCTGCTGAGGCGAGAAGATGTTTGACATATGCAATTTTAGCCACTGGTGAGAACGTGCCTAAATAATTAAATCCCTCTTGTTGGCTATAGCTTTTTGCAACCAACCTAGCTATACATCTTCTTGGAATGGGTAGGCTAATGTCAGTACGTAGAGGAAGAAGTATAGAAACATTTTCATGAATTTGAGAGTCATTAGCACTTCATCATTCTATGGTAAAACTGTATTGTTTTCAATTTGTGTAGATGAGAAAGAACTAGTATCATTATTTTCAAAACTTGGAACTAGAGTATTATGCTCAGTGTTTTTTGCTCAATCCATATTGTCTATGGGTATTGCAGATTGGTGATTTGTTTTGGCTTGAATGCATGTTCAAAAAATCAGTGGTCGAAGAAGCCAACTGTGGTAGTACTATATTTAAAAACATAGTGTCAAACATGGATTGATCTTCTTCTTTTAATTGTTGGATAAGAGAGGCATATGAATTCTATTTATTACGTAGGTAGCAGAAAAAACACAAGCTCCCAAAATCTTATGGCACTTTAGACTGAAAAATTAAAGCATGAGTGACATTTAACAAATGTTGGTGTTTTCGTTCTACTACCGAATTCTGCTATGGAATATCGACACACTTGAGTATTGATGAAGAGTTTTGATTAAAGAGAAAAAATTACTACTAGAGATATCATGACTTGCATTGTCTGATCCAAAAATCTTAATAACCTTTGAAAATTGAGTCTCTGCCCATTTAAAAGTTTTAATAGCAGATTTTTGTTTCATCAAGTAAACCCATGTATATTTAGAGCAATTACTAACTAATGTAACCAAAAAAAAAAATCCGAGACGGGCCCCAAATATAGCAATGTATTATGTCAAAAAGTATGTTCAACAACATTATTGTTAAAAGGGAAAGCTATCCTTCTTTATTAGCTAAGGGAAAAATTTTACATGGAGAATTACAACTAGAGGAAACATCTGTCAAACTTCTCATAAAATCTAACCGTTTTGATCATAGATACTCGAGCCTGCTATGCCATACGGATATAATCACTACACAAGTAACATATAGGACACCCTTTAAAGAAATTAGGTCTTCACACTCAGAAAGTGTGGGCATCCATCTCAAAACCAATTGGCAATTGGGAGGAGTAGCCCACCTTATATTATATGTGGTTCGAGGACTCCCCGCTTTTACTGATGTGGGATATTTTTGAGATTCTCACATTCACAAAGCAGGATCAACATATTCTATTCTCATTTTATAAGAAGTAGGCAAGACTACTGAAACACCAAAAATCGGTCTCATAATCCTAAATAAATTTAGATCTTGACATTCTTCTGAGTATAATCCAAGAAGTTACTAGAATTGAGAGAAGAGGTAGAGAGCAGATACATGTGACATATGTCGTAGCATTTACCATGTTCACCTTCTCATTAGGTGCATTGAAAGTGGTTTCAGATAGAAAAAAAAATGTTTATGTAGAAGCCATTGAGTTTGTGTTGACAGAGTTGCTATTCAAATTGTTAGCTTGAGCAGGAATGGCTCTTTTGAATTGAATCTACGTGGAAACTCAAGAATCCTATAACATTTATCTTTAGTGTGACCTCTATATCTAAAGTAAGCACAAATGAGGCAAGTTATTTCTTTTTTATTTCTAAAAATCTTGTTTGATTCAGCTGCTAATAACGCTATGAGATCAGCTTGGGTGTCAGAACTAGCCAGCCGTTGACGTTCTTCTTGGATTATAAGAGCAAACACTTTGTCAATCGATGGTGTAGGATTCATGAAAAGAATCTGGGTTCGAATGGTAAAAAAAGAATCATTCAATCCCATTAAAGACACCATGACAAGCTTAGATTCCATATACTAATGACTTCATTTTTCCTCATGTGCACTCATTTGGTGGTCGAAAATTTGCTAAATCTTGCCAGATTGTTTTCAATTTAGTGAAATATGCTTCAACAGATAAAGAAGCACCAATTCTTTTTCAAGTTGGAAGATACGAGGTCCATTATTTTTTCTTTGAACCATTCGCCCAATTCCTTCCAAATCTCTTTCACACAACCATTGTATATGAGGCTAACTGCTATTTCCCTGGAGACCGAATTTATTATTTGAGATGCAAGAATGTCATTGTTACATTTCCACGTCGTTGTTAATTTTGGATTCGTTGGTTTCTTGATTGTTCCATTGACAAGTCTTTCTTTGTTCTTGCCAGATTAAGCAATCAGCATAGCCTTTTTCTATGAGACAAAATTCAAAGCTCCGATTAAAGGCTGGTGGCTCCCAACACTTGGAATGTGTTCTTTGGAGTTCATAGTCTTTTGGGGTACACTAGTTTTGAAGGCTTCTTCAGTGCTCGAAATCTCCTCTCCCTGTACCAATTTTGCAAGCACCACGGAGTAGACTTTCTCCATTGGTTTTTTGTCCCAACTTTCAAAAAACTCGGTGTGATAGGTGTTTTTTTTGCAGGTGGCTTTTGGACAATTTCCTGTATTGATACCTTAGTGATTACTCCAACCGCCTTTGGGACATATAGCACGATCTCTATTTCTCTTACCTTGCACGCTTCCAGATACATCTTGCTCACATTTTGTTTTGTTGTGCAGTGTATAAGAAGTTGACCATTCGTTCTCGAGTGTTGAAGTTTTATGACTTGGTCATGACCTTCCCAGCTATGGTTATTTAGAGTGCACAATATTTGACCATTGAGTCTTTAGCTTTTATGGTCTTCTTTTGGAATCAGTTATGCCTTGTGAATCATTTACAGGCTTTCTAGTCTTGAATGAGACCCCAAGTTTAGGTACGTTGCTCTGACTATGCTCTGCCATTCGAGTTGATGTTTTACATCTCTAACGCTCTGTTTATAGTTTTACTGGCTATGGATTTTGAATCTACCCTTAAGTGCATCTTTGATGTAGTATCTCGCTATCCCTTCAATCTCTCTACTAGGCCTCCCACCAATGAGACAGTGAACCTTACTTTGGAAAGTCGTCCTCCTGTGGGTGAAGAGGACGATCACCATTTTTTAGAGCTTTCTAAGAATTTGGACCTTAGGGCGGATTTAAATTATAGTAGGACAGGCATTATCTCGGACGATGCTTTCTCTCTAGCTCATCTCAATCCAAACGCTCCATGAACACCTTCATTCCATCCTCCGCCTGGTTTTGACCCATACCTTATGTTAAGACCTTACCGCCTTACTTTGAATGTTGTTGAGGAAATAAGCTTGGTTTCTAGCCTATGGTTTGTGGTCGAAACCCCTCACATGCCATTTTCGATTGGAGACGCCTCCCAAATTATGAAGAGAGAAACTCGCTTGCATGCATGAGATATATTTGCTAAACTTGCTCTTCACATGCTCTTCATGGACTTCAAGCTCTAACAAGCTCAAGTGGGAATTAGCTCAGACTCAAAAGGCTCAACATGTTGTAGAGGTTCCTTGGCTGACCTCCGGACTTCCAACGAGGTGGTACAAAGTTTAGCTGCTCACGTTTCAAGGCAGATTTGTCTACTATCGCTCGGCTTCGTCGAGAGTTAGCTGCTGCTGAAGGGAAGTTGAAGAACACTTATTACTTGGTTAGCATAGTGAAATGCTCTCCTCCCTTTGTGATTTTGGAGAATAATGGAGGGATAGCCGCCATAAACTGAGCCCTAGATCGCATTCATAAAGGGTTCAATTATGGGAATTTGCTTGCACTTTTCAAATCACTCTATGCTACTACAGTTGAGAAGGCAGATGACTTTTCTTTTCCAGCCTTCGAATTCGAGCTTCCCGACGGTCAAGCACGTGTCGCTTACTACGACTCTCACATTTTTCAAGGCGTTCCTAAGAGTGACCTTCTAGTTTGGGCTACCTCGACTAGGCTTGACCCTACTCAAGCCGGACCTTGTAGGCAAGCTCGAGTAAGCGTGGCACTAGAAATACTTGATGACTAGTTATTTTTTTATGTAATTTTTGAAGTAGAACTATTTTCCTAAGTGCTTGCTTTGCTGGTTGTTGAGTACTTGTTTTTTCTTTCCTGATTTTGGAATTTTGGAATTTTGGAATGGAATGAAATGTTAAATTTTTTGAAGTATTGATTCTTTCTCTCCTCTCGCTCACCCCTTTATTTAAGATTTTTTCATTACGGTGAAATTAGTAGAATAGAGCTTAAATTAAGAGAGCTCTTGGATGGATGAAAAAACAAACTTTTTTATAAACTTTATTGAGAACTTGAATTATATTCTATTGAAAGTACTTTTTCAAGTGTGTCGCATTCCAAGGATAGAGGATCTTATTCCCGCCCATATTCTCGAGGTAGTTGGTGCTTGGGTCAGCAATTTTGGTGACCTGGTATGGTTCTTCCCAATTTGGCCTCATAACTCTACTGGTTATTCCTTTGGTGTTAGACATTACCTTTCGCAACACCAAGCCGCCTACTTGAATGCGCTTGGTCTTTACTTTAGAGTTATAATACTTAGCAATTCTACTTTTGTATTATGTTATCCTTATGGGGGTTGCATCTCTTCTTTCCTCCAGAAGATATAGGCTTATCCACAGTAGTTGGTCATTTCACTATAAGAAAAAACCCCAAAGGCGACGAGGGCAACGGCGACGGAAGAAAATTTCGTCGTTGTTGATACGATACGGCGACAGAAAACCACAGCGTCGCCTTTGTTTCATACCAATTGCGACGGCACACTTGTTTGTCGCTTTTCCTCATAGCATAGGCGACAGAAAAGCTTCCTCCGTCGCCGTTGATGTAAATCAAGATTTTTGAATTGGGCAAGCGCTTTCGTCGCCTTTGCCCAATCATTTCCCCCCAAAATCAATTTTGAGCGGAAAATCTTTGGGCTTCGGTGGCTTTACCGCTTTCTCCGTCGCCTTTGCCCTTACGTTATTTAGTTTTAGTGGGCAAAGGCGACGGAGCCTAATTACGTCGCTTTTGCCCCCGATTACAGTATGCACATATCGCCCTTTCTTCTCCATTTCTCTGTTTCAATCTTCCATTTTCTCCCAAATCCTCCAAAAAGTCTCATCCTCTTCGCCGCCTCTTTCACCGGAAACCACCACCACTCTTCCAAAAGGTAAGATTACATGTTTATTTCGT
>JBBMEG010030340.1:0-22487 GCA_037832605.1 Cyclanthera cordifolia
AAAAAATTAATCAAGCACATGGAGCGAATGAAGTGAACTGTATATCCTCAAAGAATTAGATTATCAAGAACATGTGAAAGGCAAACAGAATTTTTTGATGCAACACAAAATAAGTACTGTCGATTGTCAGCATGAAATCATGATTTGTTTTTTATAACTGTGACTGTGAGGGTCACAGCTTACAACCGTATTTCCGTGCAATGCCTTTAACAATATCTTGATTCATATTCATACCAATGATTTTTAATTGTGGAGGTCAATATTGTGCCGCAATGCTCGATCAAATGAATCAAATTATGAACTAATGATTCATCTCCACTGCAAACTCAAGATGGTTAATGCTTATATTTGTTGAGATGCAAACAAAGTGTTCCACGTCGATTAGAAGAGGGGAAGATCATGGGTATATAACTGATGACAACCATCACCATTGATATGAGGCATTTTGGGTGAAACCAAAGACAAAGTCATGCGGGTGTATGCCCAAAGTGGACAATATCATATCAATATGGAGATTAATGTTGGGTTGTCATCCTTATCAATATTGTTTGGGCCCACCCGAAATCTCTAATGAGATCTTCACAATCAGCCTGGGTGAGAAGTCTACTAAGGCTATACATGATCATTACGAAGAGGAAGTGATAGTGTTTGAGGCCTTGGAATGCAAAGATTATACCCTTTGGTCTTCCATGGGTAAGAATTGAGAAATATATAGAGGATATGCATCTCCTAATCTATATTCTCCATTTCGAGCTGAATCCTTTAACAATAAGGACAGTTTCCCAGACGTCTCAATCTACCTTGTCGTAAGCTAAATGAATATCTAATTTCAAGATCACACCTTTAATTTTCTAATGGTATCACCCCTCAACAAAGGAAGTTTTGTAATCAGTAAAGGTGACAAGAAGAAGAACCATTTTCAGCCGCTCAGATAGGACTCGTTCTATCATTTTGTAAAGACGTGTAGTGAGAAAACTAAATGGTGAAGAAAATCGAAAACACTTTGGGGATAGTAAGAACAATAATAAAGGGAAAAAACTAAATGGCGAAGAGAATCGAACAATCCTTACCAACCCTAATTCAAAGTTGCAATCGACGATCACACAACAAATAAGAAACACCAAAACAGCCATTTAAAAATAAGAATAAAACCAAAGAAAAGAAAACAAACCTTGAGATCAAGGATAGAGGAATAGGACTGACCCCGCGCGAGCTTGAAAGCACGGAGAAGTATACCAATGCCAACTCTAACACCATAAGATAGAAGGAAGGTCTGGCAGAGGTTACCAATGGCATTAGCCACACAAGAGGACTCGGCATGATCACACGGCGGTGGCTGCTGCTGATGATGATGAGATCCACACGCCGCAACTTTCCGCTGCCGCCGCTGAAGCTCCTCAATAGCTTCCCGGAGCCGGTCCTCGGCCTCACGGAGACGCTGCTCGGCATCCGAATTCAGCGTGATGCTGCCGGAACTCGTATGTGGAGACGGCGATGGAAGAGATGGTAAAGAGGAAGAAGAAGCGGAAGAGGAAGAGGACATTTTGCGATGCGGATAAGTGAAAATGGGAGCATCAGAGAAATATAGGGTTAGGAATGAAGAGAGATTTGAAAATGGAAGGACGATGAGATAAAGCACAGTAGAAATGGCGAAAACTTGAGCATTTTGGGTTTTTGAAAGAAGAAGAAGATGATATTGAAGGAGAGGAAGATGAAGAACAAGCTCCGTTTGGTCGTTGAGAGACAACGGGGTTATACTTTATCCGTTCGAAGGAGACTTTGCAAAAAGGGCACGTTTTACGAGTTCCGTAACGCCGTTACGTAAGAAAACGATGGCAGAACGAACAGGTTATTTATTACCTTATAATTTCTTCTAAAAAATTGCTCCATTTTTTTTTTTTTTGCTTTAAGTTATTAAAAGAAATAAAAAATGTTTAAGTTCTTAATTTTATGGGAATGTAAACAGAAAACATCTATCAATATCCATTCGGAACACAATAGTTCGGTATGATTGAATTTCTTCAAATCCAAATTGTTCAATTTAAAAATTCAATGAGTTCAAAATTATGAAAAGCATTCAAGTTCAAAAAAAGCTATTTATTTTTCAAAAAAACAAAATAAACCCAATTATTATACTATTAATATTATTTTTAGTTTAAATTAATCACTAAACTAATAACTTATTTTTAATCACTCACTTTTAACCATTTAGAATCATTCTTTATAAACTAGAGGCAAAAGGAAAATTTGAAAACCTACCGAACCAAATCTAACCAAACCAAACAAATGGATTATTTTGTTTTTTGTAACAATATTTGATCATTCAATTTGATATTTTAAAAAATCAAAATATATCTGGAAGTAAAAAAAATCAAGTTTCTATTATTAATTATATAATTAAAATTAAACAATGGTCCTTAATTTTACTTATTCATTATAATTAGGTATGTGTCCTTTTGGCAAGAAATCGTTAATTAATGGATCGTGTTATATAAATTTTAAAAAAAAAAATCTTTTTAAATAGGCATTTCTCAAATATTGATATTCCATGATTCTACATCATATTATCAGGCATACGTCATTCCCATATTACATAACAAAAACTTTATTGACTTAACAAGGGGCATATGGCCAAAAATGCAACAGCCGTTCACATTAGTCGAAATCTAGGAATTGCTATAAAAGCTTACAATCTCAAAATAAGAACAATAATTCGCACATTTTAACAATTCGACTTCAAAATTATTATATCAACACCATAATTCTATTGGTATCCTGTGAAACTTAATAATCTAGAGGTTACATGTTTTAACCCAATCCCAAATATTGTCGTACTCAAACAAAAACTTAAAGAGAATCTCCTACCTAGTCTAAACGGGTTGATTTGAATAAATAATGATTTCAACACCTATGGGATTACAAATGATATTAGCGAGGCTAATTTTATTAGTTTTTCAGTCATACATTAAACACATTCCATCTTAAAATTAGAGAATCTTGATTAAAAACAAACAAGATGAACTATAAACATGATAAAATTTTGAATAAATTAATTAAAATTATTGAAGCGAAAAATGACTAAGACCTCATTATTTGTCATCAATAGGTGCATACACAATGGTTCATTACCTGTGGAAAATTTTCCTATAAGTAGTTACAGTGATTTGTATTGCTCGATCAAGGACGATGCATGGAGACGCGACGTCGGAGTAATTGTACATCCCAAATTGCGCAAATAAGAAATCTGTCAATTGGATATATATAAATTAACCAAGTCTTTTGGCAAAAAATATAAGAGAATAATCATGTATTGAAATCATACACATTAAATTAACCATAATAAATTCAACCTCCATTTTAGAAACTTAATTTCTTGATAATAATGAAGGTTTGATGTTTATTGCACCAAGAATGAAAGTAAATGATATGGAACCAAACTTAAACTCCGTCTCATGTTTGGCTACCGGTGGAAGAGAAGGGAGGAAAAAAGAAGATAAAGAAATGAAAGTAAAATAAATTAGTGATTGATCAGATGTAATTCAGTAGACTAAACAGTGGAAATGAATCTCTTTCCTTCCCTTCCCATCTCTTCCCACACCCAAACATGCCCTAGTGAAAAGTGATTAATGTACGGAAATTTATATAAAAAATTAGTCGATCCTATGTCTTAAAGGATAAAAGTAAGCTTCATTTTAATTACAAAGATGTTTCAGAATTAGTATAAAAACCGTAGCTACCTGTTTTTCTGTAGCTGCAGAGGAGCCCATTGCCTTTTCAATCCTTAATTTCTGGAAATGCTCCTGAAAAAACGCACTGCTTAGATCAATTGAGGTAGTACAGAGGAAGACATTCATATTCACATGGTTCCAATGATTTAAATTAGGGAATTCATATGCCCAAGTGATGGCAAAATAGCCTTAAACTGAAATACCCAAAAATCAACCTTATAACGCCGCAACAAATCAAGTTTATAACATAAAATATCAATTAAACCTTTAGAAAAGAGGAATCTGTTTTGTTTATCAAGCTCATAAACCGAAGAGAACAAACCTGTTTTTCCTGCATCAAGAGAGCACGCTTATCAGCAGGAATCTGTTCCCATCTCAAAACCTGTGAAAAACAACTGTGGTCATCAACCGAGTACTAGGAGTCTGGGACAACATAATAGCGTGAAGCTTTAAAATCAAATTCCATGTAGAATTACATAAAAGAACAGAATAACTATCCATCATTACTGGTTACCACTTCAAAAAATAAATTTACATTTTCGATTATTAGATGAGAGCTAAAACTAATATACTTACATATTCAGCATACTGAAGTGCTTCATCACAAGCCAATGACGACTTTAGTGTACGCAGGACTTCCTGTATACACGAAACTCAATAACATAAATATTCAAACAGCATAGTTGATATCCAAGAATAAAATCTAAATCCGGTTAGAAAAGCCTAAGTTATATGAAAATTATAGTTAAAAAATGGTAAATCAATATATATACACATACACACACATATACATATATATAACCCATGAGGGGCATGTCTCATGGGCTTCATAGAAAGTACACCTTATAAATAGAGGGTGTGAGTAGTGAGTAAATCATCAAATGTTTAGGTCATTTTGGTATTGGGTCTTGAGAATGTCCAAGAGTAAGAGGGTACAAGTAACCTTAAGACTTGGTTAGTTTATAATTCCATTATCATTTATCATTCAATACAATTAGGTTCTATCAATTTGTATAGGAGCGGTTTCAATTCTGACCATGTATGCTAGCGATAGAGAATTTGTTCGTGATGGAATAAGATGTATTATGTCGACGGAGTAACTTTGAACAGAATCGAAACAATGTAACGAAGAGACTAGAAATTAGTGTCTAGCTTCAATGAAAGATGACAAGGAAATGAAAGAGTTTCAAAATATTGACAGAAAGTTATGCAGAAATAAAGGAAGAGATTATTTAGCAAAAACTAGAGAGGAAGATGGTGACTGAAGAAGTGGTGGAAGTTGTGATTTTGATATAAAAGAGTTGAAATCCATAGAGAAAAAGGAACTTTTGAAAATAATGTGATAGTTAGTTAGAGAATTTGTTATAAATATAGGGTGTGGGCAAAGAATAAATTGACTGTTTAGGCCATTTGGGTATTAGGTCTTGAAAATACTCTGAGTCAAGAATAGGAGGGTCAGTCCAAGTAACTTTAATACTCGGTAGTTTGAAATTCCATTATCGGTTATCATTCAATACAATTGGGTTCTATTAATAATTTCTTTATAGTCTATAACAATAAGTTTTTACAGCGTCACCGTACAATTTTCAGTTACTATCCGAATCAGCCAAACAATGGGATTTATGAATGTCCGTAGACTTGTGGCTCAGAACATTTAAAAGCTAGTGGTAGCTTCATCACTTACTTGAGTTTAAAAGAAAATTAGCCCAGTTAATGAAAGATATAAAATTATATATATATATATATATATATATATATATATATATATATCAATAAAAACTAGAATAATAAAAGAAAAATATAACCTTTGATTTGCATTTCTTGACTCTCATTCGTTCATCAATTACAAAACCTACCTGTAAAGTTATGAAAAAATATTTAACTTTTCATAGTCCTATCTATATATACCATCAGAGCACAGAAATTCAAGAAAAGCAGTGACAATAGACATACAAAATTACAAATTGCTTATCTTCTCACTGTCTCATTTATTTCCTTGCTAATTACTTATTTTCTTTCCTCGTCCTTTTGACACTTGCTGTTTTGACACTAACTAGATAGAATACAGTTTATCATGCTGCTACGATCAATAACAAACTATTCATCAAATAGCCTACTTATCTTCTATTCATGCCACGGCGGTTGTTAAAAATTATTATTGCTTTGGACGATGATAACAATTTCAGCCCTTGGTTGCTGATGATAACCTACCTTTATTATTACATTTTTATTAATATAATTAAATTTACCCCAATACATCAACTAACAATTTTGGGTTGATCGGTGACTTAACAAAATTAACATGGTATGAGATCAAAGGACTTTAGGTCTAAATCCTTGTAAAGTCATTTCATCCACAATTATTATTGATTTCTACTTAGATGGGTGTTTTCAAAATTTCTTAGCTTATAAGTGGGAGGAGTGTTAGTTGATATAGTTAAATTTACCACAACCCATCAAATTAAACATTTTAGTTAATTGGTGATTTAACATGATTCAAAATTATTTGTATTTTAATGAGCTAAAAATTCTAACTACCACCCGCATTAGTTAATAGTTCATATTTAAATGTAATCTACACTCATTTTATTTACATTCATGAGTGTTTGAGCCAGTTTACGCATACCTCAATCATTCTTCAGTTGCAGGTCAACCTGCTTCACCCTATAACATTTAGATGTCAAGAAAACCATAAAAAATTAATTCCTAAGTTGATAGCCACCATTGATTGGACCCATAACCTTTTGGCTCCCCATGTCTTTTTGACCACTAGGTCAACCGATACTTATACAAGTTCCAAGCTAGACCAATTACTAATGTGATAAATATGACCCAAATTTTTCAGTAAAATCTATCTCCAAGCAAGCAAAGTTGAGACTACATGTCTTAAATTTAATCACCTTATCAATTAACCTCTTAGGATCTTGAAATGCCTTCTTCTTGGCCCATTGATGAAATAAATGGGAAATATTTGCTCTGTTATCTACGTTAAATCTGCATTTAGAATAGAGAAAACTTCACACTTCAACAAGAATATAAAGAACTATATCAAATAACAAAAATTGATTTTTCTTTTTTGGGCATCGATACGTGAACAACACTAAGGAATTGAAAGGAGAAAAAACCTTTTCAGGAAATTATTCCCATTAGTAATACTAATCTCTAAAGGTTCTTCAAAATCTCTAATGTCAATTTGCACGTTTGTTGGATCATTTAACGCCATATCCAAATCAGCTGGTATATGTTTTTCAAGAGGTGTGTGCATGTTCTGTTTTAGAACCTCATGGTGCTTTTTTTGCAAGTGTTGGATACTAACTTCAGCCTACAAGAAAAGATTAATACCCAAAAGAAGTGACAAAACAAGAAAAGATTATACTATCAATACTTATTATGCAAGTGTTGGGAACAAACTTCAACCAACTTTAGATATTTAGTTATTATGCCTATTAATAAGTAATAAACGTTACATTCTAATAAACTTAATGAAATATACCTGTATCTCTCGAACATGATCTGGAATTTCTTTGAGAAATCTTGAAGGTTGGAGTATCTAAAGAAAATGCTAAAGTCAAGAAAATGTCCACATTTATATGATAGTAAATATTCAACTAAAAACAAACCTGCCAGTCCGAGTCCATCAAGACATACAACATGAAGAGTTTCTCTCGAGCACGAGTCATCGCAACATATAATAAGCGTCGTTCTTCCTGTTATTTTCAAGTGAATCAACATGGCACCAATGATAGGAATCTTACAGAACTAAGGGCATGGGCAACAATGTTGTTTGTTTACATGGAAAAGCTTACCTCAATTGAGTTTCCATTTTCCATTGTAATGCCCCTGAATTCATGCAAGAGAGGAATCTCCGATTCATTGGCCTAGTAACATCAAAGTACTAAAAGTATTGTCATCTCAGAAGCAAAAATTTAGAAATATAGCACATCATCGAAATACTATTACTGGCACAAAATTGTACACGAACACCTAGAAAACAATATTTCTAATGCCACCTGGATCTAAGAAATCAACCAACCAACCAAACTAAAAAACAAAATGAAAATAAAATAAAAACTAATTAACAAAATGAAAATAAAATAAAAACTAATTAATCCACTATATTGATTTCCTTGATCTTAATAATAGGTGTAGTATCATACACGCATAACCTAATAACTTTACCTGAAACAAAACAAGAACCACCGTAAACATGACTATAACAGCAAAAGCTCCTAAAGAGGCACCCATCTATGTAACTTTCAATTACCTTAACTATGAAGACAACATCCCACTCCAAGCCTTTTGACTGCAAATGGAAGATAAGAAGGAAATTTACAAGGAAAACAGAAAGATGGTAGAGCAATATCCATGGTATTAATAAAATGTCGTTTCCAAATTCAAGACAGTTCTAAAAATTATGCAAGAAAGAAGAACCTGATGTATGGTAGTCAAAGTGACAGCGTTTTTATTGTCAAGACGACGAGAGCAGAAATTTGCCTTTTCCCTCTCAGATATATGGTCGACAAAAGCTTTTAGAGCAGTAAGACAACCTGGCTCACTTCCTACCATCTCTCTCTTCCCTTCTTCCACAGTAAAATGACTTGACAAAAACTTAGAGACGTCATCCAATAAATATTGAAGAACCTTCAAGAAAAATAAATTCAACGGTATAGAACAAATCAAGGGTCAGAAAATAAAATTCAAGAGAAGGATTGCATCTGGAAAAAATCATTTGCATCTTTTTTCATCTAAAGTGAGTGTATTCATTTCTACTTGAAATTCAATATGAATATTTGCTAACAATGGAAGTTGGAATATAATATTCCAACTAATTAGTTGGATTATGTAAACCACCAATTAATCTAAAAGCTTAAGCTAATAGGTTGGAATAAATTTAAAAATATTAATTAACACTCCCCTTCTTTATCGGCTTAAAAATTTGATAAATACTCTACAAGTGAAATTTAATTTTTAAATGGAGAGGAAATGACTTGGCAAGGTCTCGAATTCAAGACCTTCTACTCTGATACCATGTTGAATTATGTAAACCACCAATCAACCTAAAAACTTAAGCTAGTAGGTTGAGGTAAATTTAATTATATCAACTAACATCATTGTTTTTTAAATAAAAAGATTATAAACTATGCAATGCTCTTCTGGACTAAATTGCTTCTTAAACTCTACTTGTGTTCTTATTTTCATAATGCAATTAATATACTGTCCTTGAGTAAATTATCTTAAATGCCCAATGGTTGGTTGACTTTTGATCTAGAAACCTTACTCAAAGAGAATATTTTGGGTTGAATAAAAATACAAACAAAATGAATTTAGTGTTGAAAAACCCAGAATACTTTCTGAAGTTTAAGAATATAGGTTTCCAGACCTTGTTGGTTAATTGAAATTAAAAGGGATTTGTGCTTCATATAAATAACAAATGGAACTTAGCAAGCACTCTAGGAAGAGGCAGTCGAGAAGCCTATGTTCTTGATCTATAAAATTGAGAGTTTTCAATACGGGTTAAATACCTCACAAAGGTATCAGTGTTTATCCAAAGAAATCTTGATCTTGTAAAATAAACAAGTACAAATTATGATAGGTAGCAAACCCTCAAACACCCATATGATAAACCCTTAACATGGAGTTCAGTCACTAGCTCTGATATTGTTATGTTCGTCAACATCAAATTATGATGTAGCCTTGAGTTTTCATTCTTTCTTTTATTTTTTATTTTTTTTGATGACCCTTGGAGCTTCGCTCCTCACTCCTCTAAACCCATGGGCAATGCTGCTTTGCTCTCACTCTTTCTAAACCCAGGGGCAATGTAGCATTGAGTTATGAGTTCATTAGCATGGATTTATACTTACAGATCTAATATCATTGTCTTCGTTCAACAATTTTCCCCCATCAACATTAATAACTGCCTGTTGCTCTAGAAGATACTTCTGATGACACCAGAGGAAATGATGTCAGAACTTGAGAAAATAACGACACTCATAATACTTCCAAAAATTCTTTTATGATAAAAAAAATTCTCCTATTATGGAAGTCATGATGGGAGAGAACAAAATTGTAAGCAAAAAAACTATATAATATAGCACATTAGACCTTTTGATAAGTTGGTAATAAGCAGAATAAAAAATAACATTATAAACCTTTCCTTGTATTAATGAAAAGAAAAGTTCAAAATACAAAAACTCCTAAGCGGAATGAAAAAATAAATAAAAGACGAAGTTACGAAACGTTGACTCAACAGAAAGGCAACAAATAACAAGAAAAAACAAATAAGTAAAACTAAGAAAAATGTCCGACAGCCAAAACAACTAACAATAGCTAAAACCAACCCATCAGGCCTACACAAAAGAATGGAAAAACTAAAAACAGCTGCAAAATATTGATTAGTTTAGTTTCGTTTTGTAAGCTGTTTAGTTTTATTTTAAAAAATATCAGTTTCACGAAGTTATCTTTAACTCAAACACATTGTTTTCTAGAGAAAAAAAAAAGATCTCCTAAAACTATGAATATGAACCCTTAATTCAGCCAATCAGAACAAGTAACAAAATGAACTTTCTATTACATGGAAGAAATGCACACTGAAATTCAAATTCTTGGGGTGAAAATAGTTTCAGTTTTTTAGAGGAACCTGTCGTACACAAAATAAATAAATAAAAGATAACTAAGTCTCAAGAAACTAATCATCAGTCTTTCATAAAAAGATTTATATTTGAATGTAAACAAACCTCAGGTAACATGTTAGACACAGAGGTTATAACAGTTGAAATTGATTGTTCCTGCACAAATTTAAAAATTAGATTGAAATAGAATAGAATATCTTGTCATTTAAAAAGTAATAAAAATAACGAAAGGGAAGCAAAGGAGTAGATTCAAAAAGCTAAAAGATTTTCAATTCCACATTTCAAAGAAGACAATATGGAAGGATTGAGATTTTTAAAACTATAACATCAACCAGTCAAAAAAGTATGTCCTGAGGTCGAACCACAGATGTTTAAAGATCAGGAGAATTAACTCTACTACCTCTTGGTGTCTCCTAAATGTTTTGTTTGCTTGGGCAAATTAATGGGGATCTAGAATAAAGTATAATAGTAACTAATTAGGGATTTGTTAGGAATTTCAATTATAAATAGAGTGGGTGACTGAAGAATGTAGCCAATATTTAGGCAAATGTTTAGGACTTGACAGAAGTTCTCAAGATGAGGAGATCAAATTCCTCGAAGGCTTGGTTATATGGCATATTTCTTTACTTTTTTTTATTTTCAATAGAATTGAGTTCTTATCACAGATCTCCCAAGAACTAGTGAAAATGAGGCTCCAATACCCCAGTAGGAAAAAAAAAGTTAAAAATAACTAAAGAAAACTTTGATAATTTGAAAAAGGCTAAACAGAACTAAAATACTTCACCTTAATTTTATAAGAAACAATCTCAGCCATTCATTAGGCTAGATAAACACACAATTACTGTTCTATACTCTCTTTTCACTTTTTTACCGGAAGAGTTAAGCTTTCTGAATAGGTGAAACTATAATAAACTTCTGTTTATACGCCACTTTAATCATCATGTAAATAATGTAGCAATGTCCCAAATGCATTACCCTTAGAACAAGTCTTGATATCATCTCTAATGTTGATAACACCTTACGCCCTTGGTTAAGTTGACTCCTGTAAGACATAGGCACAGATCAAAAATCAGTAATTTAGTAAGAAACTTTATTGGGTCAATCAAGAAGACGTCAAACCGTTAAATGGGTTTGCAATTGAATTAAACTGGGACTCAAAATTTTACATTTCGACTAAATAGGATGCAAATACGTCACAAGTCACAACAAATATTGTTTATAAATTGTTTATAAACTGCCAACCACAACAAAACGTGCTAGATATTCTTATATCTTTCCGTTCTACTCCTTATTAGGATTTTTTTTAGCAAGTCTCATTTCACTTTTTCAATGAAAAGTTACGTTTCTTATTCAAAAAATAAATAAATAAACCAATAAAAAAAATTCGAGCAGGGATAATTTTAGACATTAATTTCAAATTAACAGGTGAATCTCGCATACAAAAAACTACAAAAGGTGAACCTTAAAAACATGACCTTTTTAAGGTGCCAGAAATCTTGGAATTGAAGATGTCTCTGGCAGCAGTAATAAAGCCACATTTTCTTACTGTTGAAATTTTGTCAATGTGATTAATGATCTGCAAAAGTAAAAGGAAATGATGAAGTACTGCCTTCTAGTAAGGAAACCGACATGCAAGAGAAAAGAAAAATGCTACAATAACAAGGGTCTTAAATAACAAGATAGAGTAAGAAATTAAAGAGAAAAGTTACCCTCTTCTTTTCCTCCTTCTCAAAAGGAATTAAGGCCTTGAAAGCTTGATGATAAGCACAATCATCACAATCAGGAAATGTTGTTTTAAGTAGAGCCATAATGGTTTTGACTACCTAAATAAATAGAGAATATTTAATAAGTTTCAAGAAATGAATATGTTGTAACCATAGTTGGAATTATAGACAAATAGGAGATAGAAAATAAAATTAATTCGGAAAATTTCAAACAAAGTGACCAACCACATGTAGTCTTAAAACACGCCCATATATAACATTAGTTATGGACACACAATAACTAATAACTTATGTGGAATATCAAAACGCAATTTCGACAAAAGAAATCTAGCTCGATAGTAAATTAAAATAAAGAGCCTTAAATTTTAACGGATTATAAGAATCAATTCGCATAAACTGTGTTTGTAGAACAATCAACCAATACTTATGTCATAAAGGAAACATATTATCAGTGGATAAGAATATACCTTTTTCCTGTAAAAGGCTACACCATGAACATTAAATGGTATTTTTCTTTCACGAAAAGCTGTTTGAAATATTTTTCCTGATATCTACATAAACAAATATAACACTGGTTTTGTCAGTACCAGTAGATTTTAGTATTTCTCTTTATTGATATCCTGGCAGCTAAGTTTGACCTGCCTCCGGTAAAGAACTGCAAAACTCCCAAAGCCTTTGGAAGCTGCACCACGTGACGTGCTTTCCATGATCTTGTCGATAACAAATGCACATTGAGCGTCCTCATTGTTGCATTCTTTAATTGTAATCTGAGGATAGTAAGCATGCCATTAAATATTGTTATGTAGAAGGAAACAGAAATATGAAGCTAACAAATTATAATGTAAATTAGCTCATAAAAGAATACATATATTATAGATATACCTTAGATCCAATTAAGTTATCAGTTTGGACATCTTTAAGAGGGCATCTTTTTTTATTATTTTGTATCAGAGAAGATGCAGCCTCAATAATACAACCGGTGGATCGATAGTTTTTGTTGAGTCTGATCTACACAAAAAAATAAACCAAATTAAAGGACTCATCGTCATTGTAACAAAATCTTATTACATGAAACGTAAGTTTTTCGTTGATGTATGAAAAAGTACAAAACTGATCAAACTTAGTTATTTTTTCGCCATTGTGTGATTAGAAAGGACTTATTACAAAAAAAGAGAAGTTGGTGACTCCAATATATAGCAAAACAGGTGTGTTGTTTTCCGAGAGAAGATATAAAAAGAAGTACAAAATTCTACAAGCTCGAACACAAACCTCTTTGTACGTTGGAAAGTCTTTACGAAAAGAGTCAAATCCAGAGACATCGGCACCGTTGAAACTGAATATAGACTAAATTACCACATTGGAAATGTCACTTAAGAATAACACACATACTAAACAAATAAACTAATGATTTGAAGGGGAAAAGGAAAAGGAAATTATAATACAACAAGAATCCAGCCTTTTAATATTAAATTATAATATAATAACAAATATACTCATGATTTGAAACTAATTCTTACAATTACAAACAAACATTCAGTTTTTTAAATCTAGTAGACAGATAGTTACACTTAGAAAGAAGGAGATAATAAAACGATGATGTTTTAATGAATTCAGAATAGAAGATAAATTATCCAACGAAAAGTTCCAGATATCATGAGAAATTTGTATGAAAATTGAAAATTTCCCGTAGCAAATCTGTAGACGCAAATACATTTTGACAATATAGGAGAAAGTCTAAAAACACATGTGGAATGCTAACTGTGAAGGGAAAAACTAAAAGTCTGACCTGATCGTCATCACCAACTATAGTTATCTGCCTATGAGATGCAAGAATCTGAAGAAGCTTATATTGCATGGAACTTGTATCTTGAAACTCATCGATAATAATGGCTTTCCATGAATCCAGGCACTCCTTGTAAACTTTAAAGTTTAAACAAACAAAAATGATGGATCAAAGCATAACTAACATTTAAATTATTATTTTAACTGATAAGCTGGTATTAAACCTTCTGGAAAATCAGTAAGCAGCTTCAAGGAACAGCCTATTAGGTCGTGGTAGTCCAGAGCATTACAAGTTTTCAAAATTTCATTGTAGTTGTCAAGAACTGCAGCCTGATACAAATACCACTTCAAATAAAAATACCAAGAAAATCTGTTAACAGAAACCAAACCAGAAAATTCGAAGCTTACTCCTGTCTCATCACCCTTTGTCAGTAGTTCTGCAGAAGTAGTTCCAGAAGCTTTAGCCTGTGATGGAGTGAAATCAATTCCTCAAGTGCCACAACAAAATTACATCGACAGTTGACAAAGAAGATATACAATAAAGCTAATTATAATAGGAACAAAAATTATCATTGCCTTCGCCCTCCATTTTTGTCAAATAGTTGAGTATCATGAATGAAAGAACTAAATGTATAAAAGAGACAGGAAGATTAAAAGTCAATCCGAACTTTAAAGTAACAAGATCACAAAGAAAAATCCTTCCAACACCTGAAATTAGAAGAAAAAATATATTCTTAATAATAGGCCACAGATTCCATTCCAAAAAGTAGAGTGTTAGAGATATTCACCTTGTGGCACTTATCCCACATTGAAAAGATGGGGATTCTTCAACATATTTAAAAGATAGGGTGGGCTACTGTTCTCATAGCCAATTGGTTTTGAGATGGATGCCTACACTTTCTAATATGGTATCAGAGTATAATGTGAGTAGGATGGAGGGGGAATGCCAGCGTTGGAAGAAGGGCTATCGGGGCTGATCGCAAAGCAGGGGGTATCGAGGCGAGCATTCAAGCCCAGTTCGTGGAAGCAGAAGGGAGGCAGGCATTTCGATTTGCAAATCTGGGTTTCGGAGAGAGCGGACCGAAATGGAAATTCGTAAGGGAGTTTGTTAGGATTTTCTATTATAAATAGAGGGTGAGTGTGAGTGAGAAAGACATCAAAATATTGAGTGAAAACTTGTGGACTCTTAGAGAATTGTTCTCTAGAGATGGAAGGTTCCAAAACCTATTAAAACTTGGTTTATTTGTATTTTCTATACATTTTATATACCAATCTAGTTTGGTTTAGTTTGGTTCTTATCAGGATCTCATCCAAGTGGGCAAAGACTTAAGCATGCATGCCAAAGCGGGTATTTCCGTTCACAAATTCGGATGCAGTCCAAGATGGCTTTCCCAAATATAGCGACATCTTGAGACGGCATGTTAGAGATACTCACCTTGTGGCTTTTACCCCACATTGGAAAGATGAGGATTCTTCAACACATTTAAAACCTAGGGTGGGCTGCTCCTCTCGTAACCAATTGGTTTTGAGATGCATGCCCACACTTTCTAATATAGAAGGAGGAATATTCCAGAAGTATTTAGTGTTAGAACTTAGAACCCCGAGGAATTAGGCAGGGCGATCCACTCTCGCCTTTCCTTTTCTTATTGGTCAGCGAGGTTTTCAGTTCCATGGTAACACAAGCACGCCCAAGAAAGATTTTAGAAGGATTCATGGTCGGTAAAGACAATATTCATCTTCCATTACTCCAGTCTTCTTCCATAATTGGAAACGAGGAGAAAAAAGTCCCTCCTTATCCAAAGCCCAACTCAAATATTCTCTCTCTGTCAATGTAATCAAAGATAGATGATGAGACAAAGTGGGTCATTTAGCAAACTCAACCTCATTCAAAATTCAAATTCCTTCGCAGATATAAGTAACATGCATATGATTGAGGGTTCCAAAAATCAGCTATGGCAACTTGGTTCTTTAAGAATAGATGATAATAAAAAATTAAGAACTCTTTCGAGTTACTCCCACTCCACAAATCCTCCCAACACTGAAAAAATGCTCATCTACCCATTATGTGTTTTATGTTGCTGAATAATGGCTTTAACATTGTTAATTGTTTTCCAAGGCTCTTGAGAAAACATAATATTACAAGAACCCGACCTTTGGTCAATTTTGTGGTGTTTGGCTTCTAAGGCTCTTGCTTTGAAGGATCTGTACTTCGTTTGCTCATTATTATAGACGGTCTTTCTTTGTGGCAAGTGCTTCGATAAGGTTCCTATTTAGCTTGGTTTGTTGGTAATTTCCATATTCTTGGATTTTTAAGTATTTAGAGCTTCCCTTTTGTGTTTGTGATATTTCAAAAGGCTTCTTTCATGTTTGACTTCAGAGGTTTCTTTCTTTGAAAGCGTTTTCTTTCGTTCTTTCGGCATTCACTTTTACCTGGGGTTTAAAGTTTCAAAATTGTTTCGAGCCTCAAGATCTAAACAAGCTTGTTTTTTTCCAATTTTTTGATTCATATTGAGAGTGAGTTAGTTCTTTTTGCTGTTCATATTGATATTTTTTTCACTCCCTTGTGGAGTTTGAACCTCCTGAGCACTGGTCTGTTTTCATTTATTAAATGAAAAGTTCAATTTTTTTTTGTTAAAATAAATAAATAAAAGGAGTAAGAAATCATATATCAACCAGTTCTTCCCCTTTAGCCTATTTGTTTCTATATTGCATGCCGTATCATTTCAACTAGGCAAATTATTCAAGTTTTGGAATTAGTATCCAATCATGTGACATTATCAATTATCAAGAAGTTAAATTATTTAGAAAGCCTTTGAACAACAAAAGATAGGAGAGTAGCGACAGGACCTTAAATTAAAGTTGTCAAAGTACTAACCTTAGGGACAAATGTTTGCCATTTCTTTGACTTATCCTTAAAATGCAACGGTGTAACATCCTTAGAAGCATCGCCAATTATGTTGGAGTCCAATTTTTGTTTATTTTTATCATTTTCCAATAGACGGACAGCCTCTATGATTGCCCTCCTTTGTTGCCCATGTCCATATATTGAAAAATCTGAAGTGCGCTGTAACCTATAATATAAGATAAGAATCTAACCCCCAAGATAATAACAAGGATCAAACGGTTAATAAAAAGGAAGACCATTGAGCAAGTGCACTTTGGTTGGAAATGCTTCAACTTTTTATTCAGCACTAATGACTATATAAATAAACAGAAAAAAAATATATTGCATACCCTACAACATAGCATATTTAAATTCGAACAATGTAAGATTAGAATCAGATCTGATCCCACATGGAATGTGTTTAGAAATGTACGTTTGAGTCTTTGACTTATGCTTGAGCAGAAAAATGTCTCTGGTCAAATAATTCTACATAATTCAAAGACTTTTCTCGCTCCAGTTTAGTCTCCTTCCTTGTTTCTCTCAAGTAAGATACGTAAATCCTTATTAATAACCCCTTTCTCAATTTAATAAGATCCTATTGATATTTGTAAGTTCAAAATAAGGAAGCATAAACCTGCAAAGAAATCTCTCTTACACTTCTACTAGTTTTCCCGCGCTATTTCTTTTTTACATTCGTGAATGTCTGGATCAACTTAAGGCATGTTTGGTGTGGTGGGAAGGGATGGGAAGGGAAGGGAGGAGATCCCTTCCCACCGTTTGGCACACGGGATTGTCATCTCATCAATCATTAATTTACTCTCACATCCTTCATTTATCCCCTTCCTTCCTTTCTCGTGCCTTACCTTTGCTAACCAAAGATGCCCTTATAGTTATAAATATTTCAACTAATCTAATCTCACAAGACGACCGTCTGATGTCACTACATTTGGTACCTAAAGTAACATGTAGTAAATTAATTCCTAGGTACGTGCCACCATGAATTGAACTAATTTCCTCTAAGTCCTTTAATGACTCCTAATACTTTTTTACCACTAGCCAAACCGGAGAATTTTCCTTCTCCTTACATATTATTTCCTTGTCGGTTTATATGATAGTTGAAATATATAAAGCATTGGGGTTGAACTGTCAATGTGCTCCATACATGGTAAGGTTACACGTATCTAAGCAAGGTGAAAAAGAAGTTTGGGCATACTTTTCTGCATGCAAACGACAAAGTTGCAGTGAAAATGAATGAAACGTGCTAATCACTAGTTCTTTTGCCATTTTCTTCCCAGCCACTGCACCAACACGATCTCTCATTTCAGAAGCGGCAGCAGTAGTGAAAGTCATTGCACATATATTCGATGGGCTTATACCCTATACATCCAAAGAGAAGGAGTGACTAGACAGATAATATTCTAAATGCATATTGAGAGGGAATGAAACAAAAGGAGTCGTTACAAGTATCAGAGTTTAAACAAATTATGAACAAAAACAAAATAAAATTAGAAAGAAACGTTCTGCCACGATGTAGAAATACCTCATTAAGCAGCATCAGTACTCGGCCAACCATTGTGGAAGTCTGCATGAATTCAGAAATTTCAGCTCTTGAGGGCAAAAAATGCTCTAAATTAAACCAGTTTTTGGGTATGTTTTAGAATTGGAGAAAAGCACTCATGCTTTGCGTAAACAATTTCTTGTAAAGAAAAGTACAGCTTATATGAGATTATCATTCAGCACGAATCAAACAAATATTCTTGAAAGCAAAAAGATTCACTAAAGCCCAAGCAATATTGTTGATACTCAATTTAAAAACAATGAATGAGACCTTTCCACTTCCCGGACCAGCGAGAATCATTAAAGGGGTTGAAATATCAGTGCAAGCAGCTTCTCGTTGTCTGTCATTAAGAGATAACAGATATTTTGAATACTCTTCTGGCATAGCCCCGATCTTAATAATTGCAGAGTCAGAGTTGATCCACTCTGCTCTTAATTCTGAGACATCCGAAGAACACGAGAAATCTTTGGTTTGTATAATCTCACTACCAATTACAGACTCCAAATCTACACTTGGATCACCATTACAATTACCATTATCCTGATTTGCCGCATGAAAGATAGAATGCGAACCTTCCCTTTCTGCTCTTGCAGATGAGTTCTGCTCGCACAGAGCATCAATTTCCACTAAAGTGGACTCGTCAAAATCATCATCCAAAATACTTGGAGCTGAAAAAGAATTTCTAGTACTAGAACATTCAGAACTTTTCACAGGAGTCTCGAAACAATCTAATCCAAACCCATTTGAACTAGCGTCAGTTGCAATAGCAAATGACTTAGGTAACTGAATGTTACCAGAAATCTCTGCTAAGGGAACCCTCTTTGCATCATTATCACAAACTGTAGCCTCATTCGCATTCAAATCCGCAATTCTGAAATTAAAAAAAAAGGGCAATAAAACAAAAGGGAAATCCTCAAAATCTTGAACTATTGTTTCTTTGGTTCCATAAAAAATGGAAAAAAAAATGCAGAAATCAGTATGCTATGAGACATTAATCTAATCAATCCAAATCAAAGCAAGCGCAATAGCTGGAAGAACGCGAACCTGTTAGGAAGTGGATCGGCTGAATGGTTACGATTGGAACACTGGGAAATGGGCTGATGAGATTGCAAAAGGCGAGGGCGTTTGCGAGCAAGTAGAGCTTTGGCAGCTCTGAAATTACGAGAGATTCGAGCCTTTTCTTCATCGGTGATGGCGGAATTTTCATCATCGAACATTGCTTCTGCAGAAACTAAACGGTAAACTAAACCTACCAGCCGAAGAATTGGATTTTCAAGTTGCGGATGTTTGTCCAAACGCTGCGTCTCTTCACTTCAATTTCCCTCCAAAACTAATAAAAATGTTCAAACGAGGGGAAAGATTTTTTTTTTTAGTCATTGGGGAAAGAACATTTATTCGACAAATCGTTCACATAATAGGAAATAAAAAATCTTTGGGAAAATAATTAATTTATATTTGTTCATTAATATATACTTAAAAATAAAAATTATAGTTACTAAGGAGTCATCCATTCAAATTTCTCACTTCTAATTGTGTTTGAATTCAAAAAAAAAATTATAAAAATCTTAGAATTTGTCTTCATAAATCATCTATGATTGATTTATTTCAATAGCACTATTT
Source organism: Cyclanthera cordifolia (assembly GCA_037832605.1). Taxonomy (NCBI): domain Eukaryota; kingdom Viridiplantae; phylum Streptophyta; class Magnoliopsida; order Cucurbitales; family Cucurbitaceae; genus Cyclanthera; species Cyclanthera cordifolia. The sequence continues at coordinate 19,926 of JBBMEG010030340.1, forward strand.
AAAGCTACATGTAATTCAAAAACAAAAAACAAATACAAAAATAATTAAGATTTTAAGAGTATTTTTAATTAGTATTTATAATGATGATTTCTTTTGAGTATGTTGAAGTAGTGATTGTATTGAAAAATATGTTTCGTTTTAGTTTTTAAGAATATTTAAAATTATTATTTATAACAAATATTTATTTTGACTATTTATAAATAATGATTGGAATCCAAAAATTTGTTTGGATGTAGTTTTTAAGAGTATTTGAAACTATTATTTATAATGAACAAATATTTTGAGTATTTTAGAAGTAATGATTACAGTCAAAATCTCGTTTGGATGTAATTTTAAAGAATGTTCAAAATTAATATTTAGAATATGAATTTATTTTAAGTATTTAAAAGTAAGACATTCAAAATTTTGTTTGGATATAATTTTTTTCATAATATTTAATAAATATTAGTGTGAAATACTCTTTCAAACTTTGAGTCTAAATATCCCTTAGTCACTTTTACAAAATATAGATAATTTAGACGTAAGCCCATTTTAAACCATTGATTTTTTTTTAGTAAAATATACTGCGTAAAGCACTATTGAAAATATAGCCTTTGAAATAGTTTCTTTAATTTGTGTGAAACATGTGAATTAACCAAGTGTAAGTGACTATAAAATTTGATCATTCTTGAATGAGTTAGACTTTCATGGAAATCTATGATTGTATAATTGAATGAATTGTATAAACGTAAGCAAAAATAACTTTATTGATACAAATTTGTAGCTAATATTTTTAATAAGAGAAAAACTTGCATCCTTATAATTAAGAAGTCAAGTTTTATTAAGAGTGGCGTGACATTATTTAGTGTCACGAATTATATATCAGTCTATAAATTATCAGATTGTTGTCTTGAGATATCGTTATCTCTTACGTAAAAATATTGATATACCATTCATTATCATTACTTATATCTTAAGTTATTATGTTATTTGTCTTTGTAATTGTTTGGTCTAGAGCGTAGAATAGTAATTTTAAGCTTGGCATGAGGTTGTGTTTATATTCTTGTTTGGCTTCCCCCACAAGAGGAGTTATATGTTGTAAAGTTTCTCTTGATTTTGAGCGAATGACTATAATTTGGTGTAAACAACAATTAAACTCATAAAAAGCGACGTCGTTGTTGGTCGAGAGAGTAGAGTTTCAAGAGTATGCTCTCCTTGAAATATTAGGTTCGAGACTGGTCTAGGATTTCAAAATTGGTCTTTCAAAAAAAATTGCACCCAAGTTGTTTAGGATGAAAAAAAAAAAAGACGACTAATATTTGAAATACGAAATTTAACTTTGCTAAATTTGGAAGAGAGATATATTATAATGAAGTCTCCAACATATATTACCAAATTTCTATATTCACATCATAACTTGTGGAATAATTATTAGAAAGCACAACTCTCAATCCAAATACACAACATTAACATATTGATAATATACAATAGACATAAAGTTCTTCTTACTGCTCACCATGTAAGCTTATTATATGTATTATGATTTTACTTCTTTAATTATATTATTATCTTGGGCACCTAGATCACTTTAAAATGTGGCTTCTCACTTCTCAGGGTCCTCGAGATCGCTGTGTCGGAACCAAACCTTGTGGTTCAGAATTGAGCTCTCTTCACGAGCACGACCTGCAGCCGACGCGTCGTTCGGAACTGGACTGTGGTGGGCCGGTGGCCCAAAAACTCCAGTTTGAGGATCTGGGGCCCAGTAGTTTTCAGATAGAGGATGGATCATATGATCTGGTACTATTGTTGGGCAGATTTCCTCTTCTAGATTCTTCTCATATGCTGCCCAATGACCTGCCCTAAAACTAAAAAACAAAAATAGGATTAATTTTTCAAAATTTGAGAATTTCTCACTAATGTCGTTATATTGAAATGACAAAAATATTCTTAGGAGGTGTTTGTTTGAGTTGTTTTGGAGGTTTTATTTTGAGTGTTTAGTAATAGCTCGTTTGTTCGAAGGTTTTAGAGAGTGTTGAGAAAGAAGTGTTATTAATTTTTGTTTGTTTGAAGGTTTTAGTAGGGTGTTTATGAAAGAGTTATGAAAAGTGTTAAAAGTTTTTGATATGACGTGACATTTATGAATATTTTTAAATAATTTTTTTTTGTAAATATACGAGAATAAATAAGAAGAAAAAAGAAAGTTAAAAAAAAATTGCAACTTGCGCTACGAAGTGCTTTCTGGTTGCGGCATGTGACATTGCAATGAGAGCAGACTGCCCCAAGTCTAGACAAATTCCAAAAAAAAAAAACCTAAAACTAGGTTTTCCATAAAACCCAACCTCTCATTTTAAAACCACTTATCAAACACCCATTGATATAATGATTAGAAAAATTAATGAAATTAACTCAATCTATAGGTTTCTTCGATGAACAATCTAAAACGGTTTGGTTGAAAGACTTGCAAAATAAAATTAAAGAAAAAGATTTTGGAGTACGATTTTATTTATTTTTTTGTTGAACTAAATACAAGATAAATGAGTTTGACTTATAATGTATTTTATTAATTAAATATATACGTGTCAC